>SJYX01003766.1:110907-136600 GCA_006410675.1 Oreotragus oreotragus | reverse complement strand
GGGGGGGGCATTAATAGGAGTAAAACTTGGAATAAAGGAGAATTTTAAAGCTTTAAAAACCTTTGACCTTCCAGAGAAAGCCAAAAATATTATTTGTACTTCGTCTGCATGCAGCTGGAAGGCTTACAGAACTAGTCGGGATGGTGGCTGTTTCTCCTAATAAGCTTTCCACTGAAAGCAGTCCCTCACCATACTGCGTCCCTGGCCCAAGGACCATGGTGGGAAAGCAGCTCTACCTCAAGAGACAGAGAAAAGAACAGAGCGATCCCAACGTAACAGACTTCGAAAGTTCACGAACACGGTCTCAAATTTATACCACAGCCAACTTCTTCTTCAATTGCTCTTTTTTATTTCATACTGGAGTAGAGTCGATTGAGACTATTGTGTTAGTTTCAGGTGGATAGCAAAGTGATTCGGTTATACAGACATACGCACCCATTCTTTTTCAGATTCTCCTCCCATGCAGGTCACTACAGAATATTGAGTAGAGGCCCCCAGGCCACACAGTAGGTCTTTGTCGATTATCTGTTCTATATACGGTCGTGTGTGTATGCCCACCTCCAGGTCCTAATGTAACCCTACCCCACCTTTCCCCTCTGGTTACCATACATTTTATCTCTGCTTCTGTCTTGTAAGCATTTTCACTTGTGCCAGTTTTTTTAGATTTCGCATATAAACGATACGTTTGTCTTTCTCTTTCTGACTTACTTCGCTTAGTGTGATCATCTCTAGGCCCATCCATGTTGCTGCAAATGCCATTATTTCATGCTTCTTTCTGGCTGAGTAATATCCATTGTGGGCTTCCGGGCTGACTCAGTGATAATCTGTCTGCCAACCAGGAGACTCGGATTCAATCCCTGGGTTGGGAAGATCCCCTGGAGGAGGAAATGGCAACCCACTCTGGTATTCTTGCCTGGAGAATCCCACGGGCAGAGGCGGGCTACAGTCTATGGGGTCACAAAGATTCGAACCTGACCTAGCGACTGAGCCAGCACGCGATACATGGACCACATCTTCATCCGTTCCTCCGCTGATGGACACTTAGCCACAACTTTTTAAAAACTGCTGCTTGTCAAGTTTTGGTGAAATATGAAAGAATATTCAGATGAAGCTGGATCTTCTTCATACCCTTTACAGAAACATACATTCCTCTATAGACTGAATGCAGAAGCAGACCTGAGGATCCAGCCACTTTCAATGATGCCAGACAAAGCAGAGCTTAGCGAAAACGGGGAAAATACCACTCTTCTCAATTCTTTTTGTTTTGGAAAACGCAACTGTATTTCATAAAAAATACTAAAGGTTAAAATGCAGTGGGTTTATTATTATTTCTGAATAAATAACTTCTAAGAATTTCTCAGTTTCCATTGCTATCGCAGTCAATACCATAATCAAGACCAAAGTGAAAAAGCGCTGAACAGTCCAAGACCATGAAAGAGTCTTGCAGCTAAGAAACACCACTAAGGAAGAATACGTGACAATTTTGCTAAACAGGGGAAAAACAGATTGGAAAAGATTAGAGTAAATATCCATGGTTTTATTTTCTTCTTCGGGCCTTTTCCCTATTTCCAATTTCCTATGAATACACAGGGCATATTGTATTTAAGGTTCTTACAGATTGAGCAACAGGTGAATCAGTGGACAAATGTTTTAAAAATTATTTCAGGTCTTTTCCCTTCTGGGTTTCACTGGTAAAGCTCTAGACAGCGTCTAGTATATAGTAGGCACTTAGTAGTTCTTCAAAATGGTCTGGAAGAGTTTTTCACACAAGGCCAATGATTAGTTGGCTTAGAATTATCATGTCTTAGGGAGATTTGTTTACTTTGAATAAAAACAAATTAAAAATACATATGTGCATACCTCATACACCAGTGTAGCATTTAACTGGCTCCTCTATTTAACACTGTTTTCTTCAAGGCAAAGAACAATACTTAGAGTCTATCTCTGGTTTAGGTCTAGAGGAACAATTCCTAAAACAAAATGTATTTTCTTCTGGGAAACTGCAGAATGATCAGATTCTCAAAACAGCAACGGTGGTTGTTGATCCTTTCAATTAAAACTTTATTAAAAAACGCCAAGTGGTCCAGTGGTTAAGACTCTTTACTCCCAATGCAGAGGCATGGGTTTGATCCCTGGTGAGCGAATTAAGATCCCACAGGCCACATGGCGCGAATTAAAAAAAAAGAAAGAAGCAAAAAGTTATGAGAGTGTGGGAATGTCATAAAAGTAAACCCAGGTGAGGTTTAGTTTCAGCTTCAAAAAGAAGGTTGAGAACTGAAGCTCAGATTTGTTTCCTTTTGTGAACAGAGAAAATAAGCATAAACAGCGATGCTCCCATATCACTGGAAGATGCTAAGAAAAGAATCACTGGGGGGAAAAAAAAAAAAAAAACTTGCCCGGTCTTCGGTCACTTGGCTCTTCCTAGGTGGCCCTGAGCAACCAACTCTCAGATTTTTGATTCTGCAGCCGTGAAAAGAAGGCCACAGGCATCCACAGAGCAAGGAGAACCAGAGCTTACAAGACCAATGTGGTTGCTTTCGCAGACTTTCCGGAATGGGCACCCTGGATTTCAGGAGCTCCAGAGTCTGGGCCTGGCTCAGAGGAGGAGGTACTCCCAGACTCCTTCTCTCCTGCTCAGAGACCCCCCCAAGAGACTAGGTGTAAACCCACCCCTGTCTACACGCAAGCAGCCAGGGCGTCCAGAGCCGCTTCCTGCAGCACCAGCATTGCGGACCCTGGGGCCACTTCCCGATCTGCCCCAAGGGGCACAGACCCACTCTGGGGCTTCCCACGCCCCCTCTCCAGTGGCTCCGGCAGGCCCACACCACTCCCTTGAGCCACATAACTCGCAGGCTTCAGGCCTCCAAGCCAGGATGCTGTGGTTCCCAGCAAAAGATCAGCCCCCAGGCCCTCCCTGCCGCCGCCCCACACACAACCCTGTCCTTCCTCCCTCTCGCCCTTGGTCGGTCCCCACAGGGCAGCTCCAGGGCCGCCACCCTCCAGAACACTCCCCCATCCAGCGGCACACGCAAGGCCGCTTGACATCATGCCATGGTGCCCACCTGGGAGCCAAGCTCCATCTCAACCCATTTGGCGACAAAGCTCTGATGGGCGTGGGGAAAGTGCAGAGAACAGAAAGGACATGGGTGTCTCCTTGAGATCCGGTCCTCTCCACCCCACCCCATCGTCTTCCCCCACAGCACTCCAGCTTCCACTGTCAGAAGGTAAGGTCTTAAGAGGTCAGAGTCTTACCTTCAAAATAAATGGGAAACGTCTCTCTCTAAAGGGCGATTCCCCGGCCACCCTCTTTCCAGATGTACAGGGGCTGGGAGGGCAGGGTCACGGTCACACATTTAACCGGTAACATTAAACACACAGCAGAACATGATCGGAAACTCCCCGGGGCCGACTGGGTCCCTCCTCCGGGGACACACGGTCACCCAACTCCGCACCCAAGTCATCGTCACGCCCTCCTCAAAGCAGCCTGGAAAAGGCGCGCAAGAATGCACCACTTGCTGAGTTTTCCATTTTCCAGCATTGGGACTGGGGAAGCACACCTCTTTGTGCCATGGGGTTTACGTTCAGCTTCAGTGAGCGAAGGGAGCTTTTTTTTTTAATATAATAAAAAAAGTTATATGACTTTAATTAAATGCACTTATTAAAAGGGTGAAATATTTGGAGAGGCTGTTTTTGCGCTGGAGGCATATTTTCCAGCGTGCTGTAGAGCGTCTGCACCCGTCTGCTCGAGGCAATTTTTAATACACAAATAAACCCGCACCTGATGTGCTGACAGGTTATTATGCAGCGTGGCAGCCAACAAAAGTAAACACAGGGGCAAGTTTTAACCTCTTGCAGTCCCAGCACTCTCCCCGCTGGGCTCAGGTGGACGTGACTGCTGGGAGAGCCTTGTCTTCCAGGGTGCGTCTTCCTGTCCTGGAATTTGTTTCCTCCCTGCAAACAGGGGGGCTCCTCTCCCATCGGGCTGCTCAGGGTGTAGCGTGAGGCAGGAGACAGGAGATGACCGAGGGAGGGGACCGAGAGAGGAAGAATGGCCACACGCGGTACTTCCCCAAGCACCCTGCCTTCCATCCTGTTTATACTGTGGCCCTGAGCTCCGCGGGCCCGTCAGCGAGCTGCCAGGATAACCCTTCCAGCCGGCAGAGCTGGTTCTGCAGATGGCGGGCCCGGCCAGGCGTCTCTCCCAGCTCTGCCCAAAGTGTGAGCATCAGGACAGTTACTAGAGAGCCAAAGGGGTATCGGGAAGTTGCCATCTGTGGGACCTTAAATGATGGAGGTTCAGATCAGCTTCAGGCAAAGGCGTTTACTGAGACTGAATGACAGAAGTGGCCGTCTCCCGCTCCCCTGGTCAGCTGAGGCTTGCAGAGGCCGCTCCTGCAAAGGCGTGATTTGCAGGGATCAGAGGTTTGGGTGGCGCTTGTCTGGCCCATCCAGTGTGGCTCAGCGGATGCATTCATCCTGCAACGCATATTTGAGCTGCTGTGCTAGGACCGCAGTGTTTAAGACCTAGGCTTCCTCACTGGTATAATGAATCTTCAGATGAGAATCAAGGCAGGAGAGGGAGACCCTCAGAGTCAGGAAGGGCTCTCCCAGTCTATCAGGACTGTCCTTCCCACCTGCACCTAAGTACCTTGTGGTTTCCCTGACAGCTCAGTTGATAAAGAATCCGCCTGCAGTGCAGGAGACCCTGGTTCAATTCCTGGGTCAGGAAGATCCTCTGGAGAAGGGTAGGCTACCCACTCCAGTGTTCTGGCCTGGAGAATTCCATGGACTGTATAGTCCATGGGGTCACACGGTGTCGGACACGACTGAGCAACTTTCACTTTCACCTTGCGGCTGAGACCAGAGTGTGTCTTCTTCATCTGTAAACAACAATAGCTTTTGTTATTATAATTTATTGACTGTCTGCAGTGCCCCGTACTTCACTATCTCCAGACTCTCAGGGTATGGCTCATTAACCCATTTATCATTCCACTCATTTAACAGTCACTTGTGCTTCCCAGGTGGCTCAGACGGTGCTGGAGGCACAGGAGATGCAGGTTCGATCCCCCCGTCAGGAAGATCCCTGGGGAAGGAAGTGACAGTCCTCTCCAGTATTCTTGCCTGAGAAATCCCACGGACGGAGGAGTCTGGTACAGGCCGCGGGGTTTCACGAATGAGGGCACAGGCACCCCGATCACTTCCACCCACGCCTGACTTTGAGCCTGAGGCAGTAATGCGAAACAACCTACGTCCCGAGAAACCCGCTCCGGATAGGTGGGGTAGCAGCCGTGGCAGGAAGGATGGTCAGTGGCTCCGGGCAGCCTCCTGCATCCAGCCATCAGGGATGTCGGCGATGATGGATGTGCTCAGCGGTTAGAATGGACCAATTTGTCAGCAAACGGGACACGTTCCTGGCCACAGAGCCTCCAAATCTGGCTCCCACACCCTCATGGAGACGCTGAGCTAATGCAATCTGCTTTTTAATAAATCTCTTCTCAGCTTAAATTAGCCAGGGGAGATTTCTGTTGCTTGCAAATAAGAACTCTGAGAGACACAGGAGTCTGAGCAAAAATCCTGGCCTGGGCCCTTGGAAGTCACAACACTGCATCTCTTAGTCTGGGGTACTGGGCTTTTTGCCTTTATGAATTTTAACTTCGTATGGCGATAAAATATACAACAGAAAGATGCGCGTCGTGAGAGCACACAGCCCACTGGGTCTTCACGAAGTAAACACAGCCGTGTAACCAGGACTTCACCCGGGACGCAGAGCGTTACTCCTCCCCAGAGCCTTTCTGGTCACCCATCAACCACGGGCAACCAGTGTCCCGCCTTCTAAGAGCGCAGCCCAGCTCTGCCACTTTTGAACTCTGTGTCACTGTACTATACAGTGGAGGTCCTTCTCTGGCTGATGCATCTCTCCTGCTTATTTCTCACTAAACATTGTGCTGGGGAGACGCATCTACGTTGCAGTGTGTAACGGCAGCGCGCTCATTTTGAGTGCCGTATCATACTCCAGTGGATGAATCGACCACAGGCTATTTACGCATTCTACTGTGGACAGGCATCTGGGTGCTTCCTAATCTGGGGCTATTTCCAAAAGGGCTGCTATGCACTACTTAAAACAGCCAAGACACGGAGGTAACCTAAATGCCCATCGATGAACAGATAAAGAAGACGAACTCTCAGCCTTCTGATGCAGAAGCAGAGAATCACACATTCCTCCTCTCACCACAAACCCCAGGACACTGGCAGCCCAGCCCCCACGCCTTAATGGTGCCACCACTCTGCCAAGCATCCGAGAGAAGGCTGGTGTGTGGACTGGGATCCTGGGCATGAGAGTCTATGGGGCCAGCGGTGTTTAAATCAGGCCAAGAGGGCCAGGCATGACAGGGACCAGGTCAGGACGCGTGGAGGGTCGATACACTGGGAGCCGCTGTCCAGTCTTGAGGGGACCTGACTACTCGGCTCATTGATTTTTGCCATCTGGGAAGAAATGCCCACTGCTGGCAGATTTCCTGACTTATCCAGAAAAGCTGGAAAACTGGATTTCTAAATGAGATATTGCAACTGAGAATACTGGTGACTAACTTTAAGAAACCCATAAAAAATGAAATAATGCTACTTGCAGCAACTCGGAGGGACCTGGAGGTGATCATGAAAGTTCAGGAAGTCAGACAGAGAAAGACAGGTTCTGTAGGATATCTCCTATGCGTAAAATCTAAAATCTGATATAAGTGAGCAAAGCGGAAGACTCACACAGATGTAGAAAACAAGCCTATGCTTGCCAGAGGGGAAAGGCAGCTTAGCTCAGGCCTGAGCTCAGTCCTGTCCAGCTCTTGGCGACCCCATGGACTGTAGCCCACCAGGCTCCTCTGTCCATGGGATTTCCCAGGCGAGAATACTGGAGTGGGCTGCCACTTCCTCCTTCAGGGGATCTTCCCGACCCGGGGATCGAACCACCGTCTCTTGCGTCTCCTGCCAGTGCCACCTGGGAAACCCACAGAGGAAAGTGAGATGGCGCGATAAATAAGAGGGTTTGGAATTAACAGATGCACATCGCCATACATAAAATAGGCAAACCACAAGGACCTACTGGATACCACAAGAAACTATATTCAATAACGTGTAATAGCCAATCATGGAAAAGAAAATAAAAGAACAGATATACAAACACACAGGTCTAACTGAATCACATTTCTGTACACATGAAACACTGCAAATCAACCATACTTCAATAAAAGTAAATTAAACAGAAAGACACTGAACACTGTCAGCCAACAAAACACAGCTACGGATCAGACCGGGCCCATGGCCCACGGGTGGACCATCTCCAATTCAGATGGACTCAGGGCTGTACACTCCCAAGAAGAGGCCTTCTCTGACCTGAAAGAAAAGAACGGACTGGCCGTGAGGTCTGGGGAGCAGAGATAAAAGGTAAATTCCTTCTCATCACGCGGAGGGACTGCCTCCGTACACGTGAACCTCTCCGTCACCTTCTTTGAGTCTGTGTTGAACTTAAACCCCTAAACGTCATGAGCAGCTCGGACAAGGTGCCTCATAGCTGAAGGCGAACAGTGCTTCCTGCTCTTTCCTCAACATCTGGCAAGGACGTGTCGTGTAATTACTGGGGGTCACTACCTCCACCCCCAGCCCTCATTTCACGTGGAAGAATTCTTTCGCATCAGCCACACCGGATAAGATGAAGCACAGCTTGAAAAGCAACGCATCCATGAATGAAGGCATCCGGGAGAGGACAGCCCCACCTCAGCAAACCAGACCCAGTTCCCACTCGGCCCCTCTCCAGGTGTTTTCATGGCCTGACCCAACCAGGCTGGCTGCCGCTGCAACGAGGCAGGAGGGCCAGGTGACCACTCTTCTCTATTGGTTCTCCAGCTATCAAGCACAACTCCCATCTCCCTTGGGTCAGTGGTAAAGAACCCACCTGCCAATGCAGAAGACCCAGGTTCTGTCCCTGGGTCAGGAAGATCCCCTGGAGAAGGAAATGGCACTCCATTCTAGTACTCTTGCCTGGAGAATCCCATGGATTGAGAGTCCCACGTGGCCTGGTGGGCTACAGTCTACGGGGTTGCAAAGAGTCAGACACGACTTGGCAACTAAACAACAACAGCCATCTCCCTGTCTCTGCCCTCAGGAAACACAGCTTGCGCGCACACACACACAGGCATTCAGCAGTTCTGAGAGTGAACAGGTGGGAACAACCTAGCAACAAACATGGAGAGAAATAAATCGGCACTTGCTTTTTTCTGGCTTCACCACCCACCCTCTAGTTCCTCGTTAAGCCAGGCACCCTGGACACTCAATAAACAACTGTCCAATGTCCTTTAGTTCCCAAGGCAAATTTGCAAAGTCTCATATGAGCAGCGAGCAAAGAAGCCAACGGACGCCCCGGACGGACAAGAGGGCTTACCAAGGATATGTAATCCTGCCACACCCCGTGGGCAGGTGAGGGCAAGTGTGACCCCCAGACAAGAAAAGAGAAGGGCAAAGGGGCTGCTGAAGCCTCCTGGGCAAAGAGCAACCAGAGAGGCGAGAGGAAGGTCCTGTCCCAGAGCAGCCACGTGTCATCCAGCAACCATGATGGTTAGTCAATGAATTAACAACCTGAGTGCTCAATAAATATTAGCTCCGTACCGGATGCTACACGTCATGAACTAATGCAACTCTCACAACAACCCTCCGAGGTTTGACTGGAGAGTCTTAGGAGGATAAACAGACTGCCCAAGGACACCACCCAGATAGTCTCAGAGGCTCTCAGGTCGGGGTTTGGGAAACCATGACGTGGGGATGTCGGGCTTGTCGCAGTGCATGAGGAGGCAGACATCATCCGTGCTGGGTGTCTGCATCGTGTATGGCTTCCCCTGCTTAAACGCAGGCAGAACCTCAGCTGAGGCACAATTTATTTATTCATTTATTTTTAGCAGCAGTAGAGTCAGGAGCTGAACTGAGTCAACGATGCCTCCAGACTCCCTTTTCCTAACTCCCCATCCTGCAGTTTCAGAGATGTTCTAAATGCCATGTGGACGGCTTCCTTGTGGAACTCCTGAGCACCCTTTGGGCAACATCTTAGAGTAACTTCAGCATGGAGAGAACGGAGGACATGTTTTATTATTGCTATTATTATTATCTTGGTAAAGACAGATGGAAGGTAGGAGGAGAAGGGGACAACAGAAGATGAGAGGGTTGGACGGCATCACTGACTCGATGGACATGAGGAGCTGAGCAAGCTTCAGGAGTTGGTGATGGACAGGGAGGCCTGGACTGCTACAGTCCCTGGGGTCACAGAGAGTCAGACATGACTGAGAGACCGAACCGAATGATAGACGCATGGCTTCAGCAGCTGCAATGTCACGAAAGAGAGAGAATTAATAGAATAAAGCAGGCCACGGGTAGCCCCTCGATGNAAAAAAAAAACACAAACCAAAAAACCCAAAACTCTGTCTGCCCAAAACCAGTGGGATGAATGGGAAACCCTGGGACACCTTTCCTTGAATGTCAAGCATGCTAAGCCTCATGCCAGATGCTACCCAGCAAGGTCTCCCCAAGGCCCTTGGAAACAGTGTTGATCAAGACTCAAGGCAGCCTCTTCATGAGGACAGGAGGCTTGCTTGTGCCCGGGAGCCTCCTTTTAGGGTGTGGATCAACCAGATTTGTTTCAAGAAATGAACGTCCTGCCCTCTTCCTGCTGTTTTCGTAGAATCAGCGAAGGCCTCCATATGACTGATGTAATGGCCAACAGAAAATGTGACCTCAGCCCAGTGAGATACTATCTTTACATTGGCTGTTAACTCTGTTTGCATAATCCACCCTCCTCACTATGTGCAGCTATCTGAGTGAAGAGCCTGCGCCCTGGTTCACCCTACCACGTCTGCTGGCACACTGCCCCTGGTACACTTAGTGATGCCTGATGGCTGCATGAAATGAGAGCAGGAAGGCAGAAAACCCGAAGCCAAGGCCAGTGACACTTCGCTGAGACTCTTAGAAGTTCTAAGGAATTAGGACTCTTCACAGTGGAAAAATAGCAATAAGAAAGACCTCAAAGGTCTTTGAGGTCAGTACAGAATAACTAAATTCCTAGATGGAATTTATTTTCAGGGTCAACTTTTATTTCATAGGAAATGACCACACTTGAATTTCAAACAAATTTCAATCAGATTAGTCCCCCTACTCCACACAGTCTGTCCAAAGACACCCTCCTCTTGAGCTTGCAGGTAAATCAGTGACTATGTTTCCTCCCACATGTACTGAAGAAAAGATTATGCAGAGAAAGACCATTTCTCACATACTTTCTCCCCTGCAAGATGCAATCTAAAAACTGCTTGCTATTATGGTTTGGAATAAGGTATGTTATTAAGTGAATGACAGAAAAATAAGAAGACATCCATCAAAGTGTCTATTAGAGCTTTCCTGTAACCAGAGGGTATCAATGCACAAATCATGAGTCACTATGTTTTAAGTAGAAGGAACAAGAAATATACAAGGAAAGACTCTTATAAATTGTGTCTTCTTGCTCTTAACCTAATCCTTTCTTTTTGGCATTGTCTTTTAAGGGAGGAAATGCATGTTTGCTAGCTTTGAGGAGGAAGTAAAGCATTTGGAGACCCAGGCTCAGGAGTGAGACGTAGACGCTGAGATGGCCATGATCTCAGGGGTCCTACCAGCCCCTCTGCCCCCACCAGGAAATACCATGGGGGCAATATGCATTTCATCTGAGGACCGATTGGGTAAAGGGCCTCGGAAAGAGAGACTCGGAGATTGGGCTTCCCTGGTGGCTCAGACAGTAAAGCTCTGTCTAGCAAACATCTGTTGAAAAGCGGGTGATGGCTGTCTCTACCATCCTCCTAGCAGTGACCTCAGAGAGACAGCTGTGAGCGGTCCTGAAGTCAGATCTTAGTTCCCTGCCCAAGGATTGAACCTGGGGAGCCTGGGTGAAAACCGGGAATCCCAGTTAAGGCTGAGCGGGAGTGGATGCAGAGCAGCATGGGGCCAGCCCAGGTCCTCTTTCCTGGCCCTGGGGTTCAGGGATGCTCACTCTGAGGTCCTGGATGGTGGGGTGGGGTCAGGGGTGAACCCCGACACTGTCTGCTCCTATTTCTGCATTCAGTGTCAAGCTGGAGCATCAGAGATGTTTTCAGTGTTCTAATATACTTTAAACATTGATAGATAACTGACGTGTGGAGTAAGTGTACAGCGCACAGCACGCTTGCTGTTGCTTACTTGGTAAGCCGTGTCCGACTCTTTGTGACCCCAGGGACTGCAGTCAGCCAGGCCCCTCTGTCCATGGCATTTCCTAGGCAAGAAGACTGGAGTGGGTTTCAGTTTCCTTCTCCAGGGGATTTTCCCAACCCAGGGATCGAATCTTCGTCTCCTGCATTAGGAGGTGGATTCTTTACTCCTGAGCCACCAGGGAAGCTCATACAACATGTGAAAAAAGAAAGTGAAGTCGCTCAGTCATGTCCAACTCTTTGCAACCCCATGAACTGACTGTAGCCTGTCAGGCTACTCTGTCCACGGGATTTTCCAGGCAAGAGTACTGGAGCGGGTTGCCATTTCCTTTTCCAGGGGATCTTCTCGACCCAGGGATCGAACCTGAATCTCCTGCATTGCAGGCAGACGCTTTTACCCTCTGAGCCACTAGGGAAGCCTGTAGCTTTGTTCCCATACAACACATAGCTTTGATACATTTATATCACAGTGTGATTGCTATTATTGGCATTAGCTAACACTTCTATTGTGTCATCACAAAACTATAATTTCTTCTAGCGGTGGGAACAGTTAAGATCTAGTCTCTAAACAAGTTTAATGTTTATAACACATTTTTGTTGCCTATAATTACTCAACTATGTATTGAGTATCCAATACTTATTTATCTACCAGTTGCAAGTATGTACCCTTAGACAACATCACCCCTCCTCTTATACCCCAGCCCTTGGGAATCATTATTCCATTCTCAGGTTTTTTGAGTTCCGTTTTCTTTTTTTGGATTCCACATATAAGGGATGTCAATCAGTATTTGTCTCTCTGTCTGCCTTCTTTCAGGCAGCGTAATGTCCTAAAGGTTCGCCCATACTGTTGCAAATAGCAGGCTTTCCTTTCCTCCTGACTGAACAGCATTGTTTTATGAATGTGCCACATCTTCCGTATCCATTCATTCACTGATGGACACTTAGCTTGTTTTCATATCTTGGCTATTGTGAATAAAGCTGCAATGAACTTGGGTGTAGTGATGCTGAACACCTTATATAGCAAGCAGTTTGGGAAGCCAGTGTGACTGAGGATGCCTTGAACTTCAACAAAGTAGGTAGCCATTGGCTGCAGTTGTCCAGCTATAAGATGCTAAGTCACCCATTTACCAGAATTTTCTCACTTTCCAGCTAGAACTCTTGGTGTTTTCTAATATAATTGTTAAAACCAAGAATGAATTTTCATGTCAAATAGTATACAAATACTTTAAGTAGGGTTATAAACTGTTATTTCTCAACTATCTTTGTGTCAGCACTGAGATATGCTTTCATATAATTATTAATCTTCATCTTTACATAACTTACAGTGTAGATGTCATTACCCTCATTGCACAGATAGGGAGACTGAGGCCCAAAGAGATAAAGAAATATGCACAGATGATACCTTGGCTGCCTGTGTACTCAGTTGCACCTGTCTCTTTGTGATCCCGTGGACTGCAGCCCACTAGGCTCCTCTGTCCATGGGATTTTCCAGGCAAGAATACTAGAGTGGGTTGCCATTTCCTTCTCCAGGGGCTCTTCCCCACCCAGGGATTGAATCCATGTCTCCTGTGTCTCCTGTATATTGGCAGGTGGATTCTTTCCTCCTGAGCTACCTGGGAAGCCCTGACACCTTGGAGTCTAAACCAAAAGCCACAATGCCTTGTCTTCTACTCCAGTAATAACAACTAAGACCCCAGCAGCACATAGAATACCCAAAGCATGCAAACTCTTTTTTTCCCAGCTGATGTTGCTTATGTTGTTAAGTTTCTGGATTAGAATGACTTGAATACAGAAAAGGAAATAGTTACAGGGAAGCTGGTTTCCCCCCAGGAGGCTGTGAATACTGACGGGCATCCTTGTTTATCTGGCCCCATCATCATTTTACTTCCTAATAACAAGGGATCTTGTCACCCTGACTCACCCAGAATCTTTGTTGATGGAGACAGTGTGACTGTCAGTTATCAAAACCCCATGATACTTTAGTAGAGAACAGATTCTGGGTCTCAGATGGCACACAGAATTGGGGCATACTGAAATGCTAGCCAACTAGTGTCTGCTTTCCCCATTAAGAGAGGCTCTAAATTATTTTAGTTTGTTTTTCCCTCCCCCTTTCTATGTTTAGGAAGAAAAAAAATGAGTCATATGTTAAAGCTAATTTTACTGCCAAAATTTCAAGCCTGTGTCTATTCTTCCCTGTTATTATCAAGAAAGGAGTTTGTAAAAAGTTAGTGCTGGCAGCTTGCATGAGCCCATCCCAGCTTACCAAATTTCCAGGCTGGTTGTCTGTGCTTAACACAGCTCATTGCATCAAAGCTTGTCTGTTCCAAAACTCTTCACTAAAGGCTGCTGCTCGTGATCTGAGGAGGCCGAAAATTAATTCTCATCTAGTCAGAAATGGAAATACAAACACTTGGATAAATATTGCATGTTTTCTTGTAGTAGCTAAAACTCTTCTGCATAAACTTAACAATACTTCATTACCTTTCTTTCTGTTTCGGGGTGAAGTGGTAAATGCAAGAAAAATATGATCAGATCATTAACCCTAGTGCAATAGAAGGCTTTAAAATAAATCCAGCCTGTTGGAGAGCATTTAAAACCATATAAATATGATATTTAAAATTTTATATGTGTGTATATCTATCTATCTAAATCAAGATATAAACCAATGAATTGTCCCTTTCATAGAAGTGTCTAAATAGAACAATTGCTTAGTTTAATATGTTTTGGACATTCACTAGATGCAATGCGTTGTGCCAGGTACATTCCAGCTATAGTAGAATGCTTGTCATTTGAGGACTGTAACATTTGTGATTTTGATTATTTTTCACCAAACGTGAGGCACAATGGGAATTTGAGACCTGGATTTGTATGTTACGTGTCACGTCCATGAGTAGGACAGGTACAGTTCACCCAGCCAGACTCGCCTCTGGTCACCAGCAGCACAGGTCCCTCCCCTGACTTTGTTCCTCACTGCTCTCTACCTTTGCCAGGAAGTGCTCATGAAATCAGAAATACTGTGTTACTCTGTGAAAACATGGAACCTAAATAGATACCTTAGTGCTTTTCATGGAAAAACAGTATGCCACTGATAAACTGAGAGATGCTAGCAAATTGAGGAGTTAGCCAAGCCCCTAGCAGGAGTCCTCTCCAATGTTTGAGGATTTTAATTTTTAAAAATATGCCTAAATTTTAAAATAAAACACATACAATTCTCTATTCTAAGATCTCCAGTATGAGAATAACATATCCACTATCTTCATTAGTCTCCATCTATTCTTCCAATCATTTTCTCATTCAACAGATATTTGTCCAGCTTGGCAGGGGAATTGAGATCTGTTACAATGACGATAATAGTGATTATTATTTATGATGACTAGAAATGAAAGCGGTCCTGTGTGAATGCTTTAAATGCATCATCTCCTTTTTAATCAACAAATCAGCATGTGGCATAGAGTGGTGCTTTGGGACTTGAGGAGAGAGAGAAGAGGTTATTGGCCAGAAGGACAGATCCTCTTAACTCTGGGATGGCTGAGCAGTCAGGCATGTTGGAATTTCAGCAGCAGGATGGAGGAGAGGAGCGGCAACTAGGGCAGATCAGGGGCTGGAGTCTGCCAGAGTGACCTGCTGTCATCTAAAGGAGACTTCAGGTAAACTAGCAAAGGAAGACACTCAGAGATGGGAGGTGAACATGTAGAGAACCGACGTTGTTATTCTAGGCAGAGGAGAGCATACAAGGAAAAGCTCAGAAAAGAAAAAGTGCAAAGGACTGTTTACAGGAACTTCCCTGGTGGTCCAGTAGCTAAGATGCCACGCTCCTAATGCAGGGGGTCCAAGTTCGATCCCTGGTCAGGAAACTAGATCCCCATGGCTCAACTAGACGTTCGCATGCCCTAACTAAAGATCCCATGCATGTGCACGCCAAGCAGTTTCAGTCATGTCTGACTCTATGCAACTGTACAGACTATAGCCCGCCAGGCTCCTCTGTCCATGGGATACTCCAGGCAAAAATGCTGGAGTGGGTTGCCGTGCCCTCCTCTAGGGGACCTTCCCAGCCCAGGGATCAAACGCATGTCTCTTACACCTCCTGCATTGGCAGGTGGGTTCTTCACCACTAGCTGCACACAGGAAGCCCAGAGATCCCATATGCTGCAACAAAGACTGAATGAAGCTCCTGTGTGCCGCAGCTAAGACCCGACAGAGCCAAATATTAAAAATTGCATGTTAAAAAAACAAAGAGTGTTTGTGGATCAGAATATCAACTGATTTATGGTTAAAGCAAGAAAATGGGAGGGCTGACTCAAACTGTAGAGGGTGGCTTGCTTTCTAGCAAAGCAGATTAATATGTTTAAGTAGCCCACGGAGATGTCATTCAGAAAGTTTGACTAAGGAAACAGCAAGATCCAAGTGGACCTTTTTGGTTGCTATCTGGTACTTAGGATTGTGTAGCTTGGTC
The DNA here is from genome assembly GCA_006410675.1 of Oreotragus oreotragus. Classification (NCBI taxonomy): domain Eukaryota; kingdom Metazoa; phylum Chordata; class Mammalia; order Artiodactyla; family Bovidae; genus Oreotragus; species Oreotragus oreotragus. The sequence goes on along the minus strand of SJYX01003766.1, from coordinate 120,904 downwards.
ACAAAGAGTCGGACACAACTGAGGGACTGACATGTTAGCCTGTTGTTGACTGCTGGTATTCTCTAGGTTGGAGAAGTCTGCTGGTGTGCAGGAGCACATACGCGGCCCCTCGGGGTGGCATGTCAGTTATTCTTTCATCTATTCATAAATTTAGCAAACACTTTTTTGAGAGTACACAAGATGCTAGACCCTGGGGATTTAAAGAGAACTGTGAGGAGTCTTTTGTTTCAAGGAGACTTTGGGGTTATATTCTGGGCGTTTTCCTTTGGGAGTTGCTTTCTGCTAGTTCATCTCCTTGGAACACTGAGTGATAAAATGTAGCCCAGCCCAACTTTAATGTTCTTCTGTGATAAAGTAGCTTGCCTCAGATCACGTTTCAAGCCAAGAATGACTAGAACATATGGGTAAAAACTCAAAAACCAAACAACAAAAGTCCAGAAAACTGTTTGAATCAAAGAATGGTATCATAGGACCAATGTTAAGGATAAAAAGATCCCTTAGACATTAAATGTTAGTAAGAGGATAAAGTGAGCAGCTTGCAAATAAATTTGACAATTTAAAGGGATAGTTATGGAGTTTGGGATGGACAGGTAGACACCACTATATTTAAGATGGATAACCAACAGGGTCCTACTGTAGAGCACAGGGAACTCTGATCGATGTTATGTGGCAGCCTGAATGAGAGGGGAGTTTAGGGGAAAATAAATACATGTATATGTGTGGCTGAGTTCCTTTGCTGTCCACCTAGACCTATCACAGGATTGTTAATTGGCTATCCTCCAATACAAAATAAAATGTTTAGTTAAAAAATAAATAAACTTGACAATTTAGAAGAAAAGGATACTTTTTTGAAAACACCATTTACAAAAAGTGAAACTAGAGGAACTATAAAATCAAAACTGCTGCTGCTGCTGCTGCTAAGTCGCTTCAGTTGTGTCCAACTCTATGCGACCCCATAGACAGCAGCCCACCAGGCTCCCCGTCCCTGGGATTCTCCAGGCAAGAACACTGGAGTTGGTTGCCATTTCCTTTTCCAATGCATGAAAGTGAAAAGTGAAAGTGAAGACGCTCAGTCATGTCTGACTCTTAGTGACCCCATGGACTGCAGCCTACCAGGCTCCTCCGCCCATGGGATTTTCCAGGCAAGAGTACTGGGGTGGGGTGCCATTGCCTTCTACCTAGATCTAATGAAGAACTTATACTTTTAAATAAAAATATTTCATGAAGAAGCAATACTTTTAGTTTAAAATATTTCATAAAGAAAACACCAGACTTATATGCCTTCACTGGTGAAGTCTTGCAAATATTTGAGAAAGACACAATACCATTGTTACACTGATTTTTCCAGGAAATAAGAAAAGTGGGAACACTTTCTTATTTATCATGAGGCCAGTGTAATCTTGCTACCAACAGAAAAGAAAATTCATGTTCAACTACTTTCATGATACTGAAAGAAGAAAAAATTCTTGTGTAATCATTCTTGTGAATATAAAATTTGCAACATTTTAAAATTTTAGTCAATTAAATACAGCAATATATAAAAGGATAGTATACCATGAGAAGTTTGATTTATTTTAGGAATGCAAGGTAAGCTTAACTTTGAAAACTCAATCAATGCAATTTACCAAATTAACAGAGCAAAGAATGGACTAATATAATCATTTCATGAGACTTAGAAAAAACATTTAATAACATTCAATATATGATAAAACTTTATAATGCTATAAAAAGGAAAAAAAAAAAAACAAGAAAGAAATAGAGGTTAGAATTTCTTAACATGTAAGAAATAGAAGCATGACCAAAAAAGAACTATAATGAATATAATATTTGATGTTGAACTATGAAAAATTTTTCCTGAGGTCAGGAATGAGACAAGGATGTGCATAATCACCACTTTTATTCAATATTGTACTGTGATTGTTAGCCTTTGCAATATGGCAAGAAAAAAAATCATATTTAAGGACATGAGTAAGGATTGAAAAAAGAATAGAAATGACATTATTCACAGATAACATAGGTGGTTTTAAATAAAAAATCTATTTAGATTAATTATTAAAATTAATAAGTAAATTTAAGAAGATCACTAGATAAAAGGACGATATGAAAAAATTGTATTTCTTTGTATGAGCAGCAACTAGAAAATAGATTTAAAAGATACTAGTTATTGTGAAAAAATATGAAATGCCTAGATAAAAATCTTATAAAAAGAAGTTCATTACTGCTGTTAGAAAATTACTGTTATTACTAAAGAGAAATTTTAAATAAATTAGGGTGTATTATATGTTAATGCATTATAACAGTAAAGACATCAGTTATCCTAAAACTGATCTAAGTTTTAATAGAACTTTAATCAAAAACTCAACAGGCTTATTATGTGGAATTTAAAAAGTTCTTTTGTAAAAGTCATAGGAAGTTGCGAAGGGCCAAGAGTAGCCAAGATGATCATGAGGAAGAATAAAGTGTAAAGGCTTGCACTTCCAAGCACTAAAAGCTATTACTAAGCCCCTATAATTAGCACAATGTGCTTTTGATTCAAAGAAAAATAGAACAAAGGAAGAGAGAGTAGCAAAAAGCCTAGATATAGTGGCCATCCGACACATGGAAAAGGAAAATAGTATGTAGAAAGGAAGTTGTTTTTATTATCTGGGGCTGGGTCAACTGTTTATTTCCTTGGAAAACAATAGTAATCTTGGCTCTACTTTATACCACATCAAAACACTTCCAAATGGAATTTTAATTAAATGATAAAGGTAAACAAAAATGTTTTTAGAAGAAAACAGGAGGATATCTGCATGGTAAGATAGGCAAAGNTACAGCCCTGGACTAGAGGATACTGTTAAATATGATTTTGATTTAGTGGCTCTGATTTTATCTTTTGTACTGTGTAAAGAAAAAAAAGGACAGTAATGTTTTATCAGTAGCTACCTGGTAAGCATATTGTACACTTCAATTAGATTCCCTTTATCTGGTACATCCTGCCGTAAGTGAACCGCTGCCTCGTGTTTCTTCCGTCCCCAGGCAGGCACACGCAGCCCAGGTTGAGGGTTCTAAGATGCTTTATTAAATGGAAAATTAATATAATGTTATTGTGTCAGCTGGCAGCTTCTTGAGAGTGAAAGACTTTGCAGTATTTTACTATCAGAACCAAATTCCAGCTTCTAGGAACTGGCAACCTAGAGACTTTAATATCCATGCTTCCCCAGGAGAAAATTGCCTAAGCCCCCACGTGAAGCTCTGGCTACAGCCACATGGAGCCAAAACAACAAGTGATTATATGAACTGAGCCAAACACCTGGCTCTTTCCTGAGCAAGAATAAAACTGGCCTTTCTATGGTGTATAAACTGGTGGGATTTCAGGGATTTGTATAGATTTCATTTGCTTACTCAATAAACGTTTAAATGAATGCTTTCTATGCTTGGCACTGTAGGTCCTGGAGATGGGGGAATAAGCCATGCTGTGGACTTCAAGGAACTCACCGTTTATTAAGGAGAAAAACATGAAACAAAAAATTATAATACCAGATGTGGTGGAGGCTGTCACCATTATCATTTAGTTGGACACGACAGACGTGACTTAGCAGCAGCAATCCTTTCTACCATTTTTCTAACTAACAGATGCCATTTGTGTTTGGGTTGGTGATGTCCCCAACTCTATACTCACTTTAGCAGTTTCTTTTGCAGCTAGGAGTACACTAGTAACATAATTCTGGACAATGAAATATATGTCTAATGGGATATTCTGGGGTAGCTTTTGCTTGCTTGAATAAAGAGGACAAACATGACCCGTGCTGCAATAACTTTCACCTTTTGCATTGAGCATAGGTATGATGCCTGGTGCAGTGGCAGTCATCTTGCAACCATGAGGTGGCAAGGAGCACTAACACTCAAAGCATGGAAAAACATAAGGACAGAAAATTCCTGGCTTCCTGACGACAATACTGAGACCCTGAGTCAATGCCAGATACCACCAAAACTCTGGATATTTTGTTAAATAAGTAATAAAAACCAAACACACACTTTTTAAACTTAAGCCATTTTTCATCTGGTTTTCTATTCATGTATAGCTATATTCCTAATAGTGGCTGGAATAAAAGGAAAGGTGTATACAGATTACAGGGGAAGGTGTGAGTAACTTATTGAAATGGGAAAGGTCAAGAAAGGTCATACTTCCTCCCAGGGAAGATATATTTCCATGGAATGACATTTAAATCAGCTTCAGTGGAAGTACAAAAGTTCTCCTGGCTGAGGGATGTCAAATGGAGAAATGCAGACTAGACTGAGGGACCAGCACATGCAAGGGTGGGGTAGCATGAAAAAGCAAGCATCCTGGGGAGCCAGAATGGTTCACCATGAAGGAAGCATGAAGCGCAAGGAAGGAAAAGTGATGGTGTGTGAAGATGGAGTTAATCTAGTTAAGTAGACACTAGATTATAAGGGGTTTTTAAAGCAGATCAGGAACTCAAGAAAAGTTTTAAGCAGGTGCGTGATAGGAGTTTGAAAGATAACTTGCTTCCCTGGAAACATGCAAGAGAGAAAACGGAAGGGACAGAGCAGGTAGCTCAAGGACGATCAGCTTGAATGTACTTTTATAATCATCCAGGACTCTTTGAGCCCTGGTGCCAGTAAGTAGTTTTTATAGTATATGAGAGATAAATATCTTATTTCAAGCCTGGCACATAGACTATCTTATTTAATCTTTTTTTAACCCAGTGGGCTCAGTGTTCTATCTCCACTTTGGAGATGAGACGACTAGATGTCAGGAGCTTGAGCAATCGCCCAAGTTCTCACAACTATAGATAGGAGGCCTGGTTCCAAAGACCACGTGGATCTGGTGCACCACTCCGCCTTGACAGCCCCCACTCCTATATGACAAAGGACTTTGCCCCCAGCTGGATTGGGGGTTACAGGGGTGCTCTGGACGCTAACACAGGGACCCAGAGATCACAGACATGGTGACCAGGAAATTACTCTCCCGACCCAAAGAAACATCCATCTAGAGGAAGGACCCAGGGAGACTGATCTTGTCAACACAGTCCAGGCAAGTGTAGATAGGCTCGGCCAAAAATAGGTCTGCAGGGAAATCCCTCTTGATAAGAATTCCTTCAATCTGTGGGAACCAGAATCATTGTCTTCAAGCTTGTCCAAGACAGATCAACTAGAGACACTTTTAAATGATACTACTCATAATAAACTCTTTAAAAGTAACTTGCCCCCAATGCCAGGCACTGTTCTAAGTGCCTTGAATGCATTAGCTCATTTAATCAACGACGACATTACAGAGGGAAACGTCCCAAGCAGAGTTTATGTTGCACGTTAAAGCACTAAGAGGCTGCCAACAGAGATACAGTACCCACTGAGGGGCGGGGGGTAGGGAAAGGGCTATCCCCACCTGCTCCCTGCTGTTTAAAACCTCTGCAACAGGAGCTGAAATGTGTATTCCTCTGGAGAAAGGAACACAGTGGCTGAGACAGGCTGAAGGGAAGCAGGAGGAAAGGAAAACAGCTGGCATTTATCAGGACATATTATACGGCTGAGCCAGAGCCGGGTCCTTTGAAAGCCTGTGCAAAATTGACTGCACAGTAACCACCCCTGAGCTAATGCTATCAAGAGGGCTGTTTAATGGCGTTACCCAGGAAGAATCATGGCAGTTTTGTTCCTGCCCAGCGAGGAAATCCATTTTCACTTAGGACATCAACCAGGAAGTTCCACCGCCAGCCAAATGGAATAAAGCATGGATCCCATGGCCCCATGTGGGCAGCACACAGGTGCTAATTCTGATTGTGCACATTTATCTGAGTACATATGCACGCCAGGCACGGCCAGGAGCACTGTATGTTTGTTATCTCATTTGATCCATAATGAGGTGAGAATGCCACCTCCAGTTTATTGATGAGGAGAGGGAGGCATAGGGGGTTTCTGTAACCTGACCAAGTTTATCTAGCAGCTGAGTCATGGGTTAGGGAGGGGCCATGAAATACAAAATAGAGAGTGGTCAGATCAATGCAAAGACAGAGCTAATGAACGGAAGAGTGCATTCTTGGAATCGCTAGTGGGGGTCACATCGAATCGTTGGTGGCCAATATGGCATTAAGCAAGTAAGTGTTAGTTGCTTGGTTGAGTCTGATTCTTGTGACCCCATGGACTGTAGCCCACCAGGCTCCTCTGTCCATGGGATTCTCCAGGCAAGAATACCGGAGTGGGTTGCCATTTCCTCCTCCAGGGGATCTTCTCACCCCAGGGACTGAACCCAGGTCTCCTGCATTGCAGGCAGATTCTCCACNGAGTCTGATTCTTGTGACCCCATGGACTGTAGCCCACCAGGCTCCTCTGTCCATGGGATTCTCCAGGCAAGAATACCGGAGTGGGTTGCCATTTCCTCCTCCAGGGGATCTTCTCACCCCAGGGACTGAACCCAGGTCTCCTGCATTGCAGGCAGATTCTCCACCATCTGAGTCACCAGGGAAGCCCCCAATATGGCACTGGCTGTAGTCAATCAGACTGGATGCTGGCTGTGGGCACCCACTGGAGTTGGTAGGTGTTGAATGGCTGAACGTGTGCCCAGGTGATGAGCAGGCAGTCAGCGTTAAGTCAAGTATCTTAGAAGGAAACCAGATCTCCGCAACAGAGCACAATATAGATGACTTCTTGGAGCAAACTTTAAACAAGTATTCAAATGAAGACTGAACATCTTTACCAGGCTTCGTTTCATGGCACTCATTAATTCCTTCACTCAACCAGCAAGCATTTGTTGAGTACCCACTGTATACCAGGCATGGCTGCAAACGCCTAGAATACAACTTCAAATAAGAAGAGACACACATTCCTGCCCTCGCGGAGTTCATGTTCTAGCAAAGAGAGAGAGAGATTAACTAAGAAAAAGTAATAACTAGGTAAACTATACTGGAATATGATATGTGCTATACAAAATAAAATAGACAGGTAGATTGGAAGACAGGCTGGGTAGGCAGGCTGGGATGAGGGTAGGGTCCCAGCGAAATGGTAACATTTGAGCAACACTTAAGGTAAGGAGTTAGCAGGTAGCTAGAGGAACTTCCAGGCTTCCCTGGTGGCTCAGTGGTAGAGAATCCTCCTGCCAATGCAGGAGATGCAAGTTCAATCCCTGGTCTGAGAACATCTCCTGGAGAAGGAAAGGGCAACACACTCAAGTACTCTTGCCTGAAGAACCCCATGGACAGAGGGGCCTGGCATGCTGCAGTCCATGGGGTCCCAAATAGTCAGACATGACCGAGCAGCTGAACAGCAACAACAGGAGAGCCTCTGATCCAGGTGTTTGAAACAGCCAGTTCACAGGCCCTAAGTGACAGCAGTGTTCGGGCTTCACTGGGGAAGAGGAGAGAACCCAGCAACACCAGTGCGGTAGGAATAAAAGCCAACGAGCTGAGCATCCCGGAATCTAGGGGATGGGCTCATGTCCCAGCTCTTCCAGGTGCTTCACCTTTCTGAGTCTCAATTTCCTCATCTGTGAAATGGGAATAATAACTGTAGCTGCCTGAAAGGTTCTTGTGAGGATGAAATGCGACAATATGCTTAAAGAGCTGGGCAAGCTCGTGTCGGGCAGGTCGTGAGCCCTCAGCGCGATCAGCTACACAGGGGCCTCTCCTCTCAGCACCTAACTCCATAGTAGCACTTACACGGTCACTTGTCTCCCCACTCTCCTGAGGGGCAGGGACTGTGTCTTCAGACCCTCAGTCAGGATGTGGCAAAGGGCAAGCCCGGGTGCAGGAGGGTATGGAATAGGGCACTGAAGACAATCCAGCAGGGAAACAGTAGATAAAATTGTAACTCCAGCACTTAATAATGCAAGTTATTGGCCTTCCCTGGTGGCTCAGTGGTAAAGAATCAGCCTGCCAAGGCAGGAGACACGGGTTTGACCCCTGGTCCGGGAAGATCCCACATGCCGCGGAGCGACTAAGCCCAAGCACCACAAATATTGAGCCTGCACTCTAGGACCCGGACTCCCACAGCTGCTGAGGCTGGAATGCTCTAGAGCCTGTGCGCTGCAACGAGAGAAGCCCCTGCAAGGAGCCGGGCACAGCAACTAGAGAGTAGCCTCTGCTCACGGCAGCCAGCCAAAAGCCCGGCAGCAATGGAGACCCAGCACAGCCAAACACAAGTAAGTGAAATTTGAAAGAAAATAATGCAAGTTATTGGCTGCTGCACTGAGCAATATAAACACTCTCTAAAGATGAGAGTCCGGTCACGTGCTCCAGACCTCAGGCTCTAGAGGCTAGGGGAAATGTGGCCACGGATGTGGAAGAACCACCAGAAATGGACGCTGACCGGAAGGGTACCAGGTTTGGCCTGGGGAACCCAATAGGGTTCTTGGACAGAGGTGTGATTTGTCCAGGGTCTAAGGTCACTGCCATCCGTGAATTAGGGTAATTCGGAGCCTCCCACTGGAAAACACTGCCTCTTCCTCCACCATGTGCTGCCCACACCTCAATGCCAGTGTCTGCCCAGCGCGACTTCCCACGGTGTCACATCACTGCACAGAGATGCGCCCTGGTGAGCTAGAATTCAGCTCACGCCTCGTTCACGGGATTTCTCTATTTCCGGTGACAAAAGCAGACACCTCCCCTGCCCCCCTCCCCCGGAAGCTTGACCCTGTGCTTTTCATGTATGTCTGTCCTCCAACTGCCTGGGGACAACTGGGCTTGTGTGCTACGTGAAGAACAGAACCGGAAGAGGAGTGAAGGAAAATCTATCCTCAGTGGGAGGCTGGCCCCCACGCCCACGATGGGGACACGGCTGTGCACAGGCTTCCGGGGCATCACGCTTGGGCAGAAGACACCTCAGAAGCTGCTAATAATTCCCAAGCTTCTCCTACAGCCAATTTTCCTCCAACTCCTTGATTTAATTACACTCCCACATACAATAGGACGCTTGCATTCTCCTATACGCAATGAGTATTAAGCTGATAGACTGTAATTTCCTCCACCAGGCGCACTCCCATTTTTTGCATATTGATGCCACATTTAGTTATTTTCTAATTTTCCATCCTCCTGGTCCTGTGCTCAACCACTTTTTCCCCATAATAATTTGGATCAGCAGAAGCATACATCCTGCCCTCCCTCTCTCCTCCAATCCCACCCAGAAGGTGAACAGCACACACTTGAGCAACGTGAGCCCCCCTTTTATACCTGCCACAGGAGTGGAGAGAGGGCTCTGGGCTCTAATTGGAGGACACATGGCCACAAATGGTCAAGAAGAGATGATAAAAAATGAAACTACAGCAATGTGAAGTGATATCTCATCATAGTTTTGATTTGCCTATCCCATTAGAATGGTTATCATCAAAAAAGTCACAAACAAAAAAGGCTGGAGAGATTGTGGAGAGAAGGGAACCCTCCTACACCATTGGTGAGAATGTAAATGGTGAAGCCACCATGGAGGACAGTATGGAAATTCCTTAAGAAACTAAAAATAGAGTTACCATCAGTTCAGTTCAGTGCAGTCACTCAGTCATGTCCAACTCTTTGTAACCCCATGAATGGCAGCACACCAGGCCTCCCTGTCCATCACCAACTCCCAGAGTTTACCCAAACTCACATCCATTGAGTCGGTGATGCCATCCAGCCATCTCATCCTCTGTCGTCCCCTTCTCCTCCTGCCCCCAGTCTCTCCCAGCATCAGAGTCTTTTCCAATGAGTCAACTCTTCGCATGAGGTGGCTAAAGTATTGGAGTTTCAGCTTTAGCATCAGTCCTTCCAATGAAGATACAATCCTGCAATTCCACTCCTGGGCATATACCTGGAGAAAAACATGGTCCAAAAGGATACATGCACTGCAGTGTTCGTTGCAACACTGTTTACAATAGCAAAGACATGGAAGCAACATAAATGTCCACCACAGAAGAATGGATAAAGATGATCAACCCTGGGATTTCTTTGGAAGGAATGATGCTAAAGCTGAAACTCCAGTACTTTGGCCACCTCATGAGAAGAGTTGACTCATTGGAGAAGTCTCTGATGCTGGG
>SJYX01003766.1:75903-108430 GCA_006410675.1 Oreotragus oreotragus | reverse complement strand
GGAAGATCCCCTGGAGCAAGAAATGGCAACGCACTCCAGCATTCTTATCTGGAAAATTCCATGGACAGAGGAGTCTGTCAGGCTACAGTCCATAGGATTGTTACAAGGTGGACATGGCTGAACATATGCATATACTTCTTTAATAACATAATCATGATTTCCCACTACAATATTGTCAGTCACTTGGAAGAGTACCTTCCACAGCCTCCCTTGAATCTATATTTAGATATGACTAAGTTCCATATCATATACTAGATATGACTAAGTATAAGTAAAAGTAGTGTGAATTTTTTTTTTTTTAATTTCAGGAAATACCTTTTAAAGAAGGAGGCATTCTCTTCTACCCTCCACTTCCTCCGTCTTGTTGCCTGGAACATTTATGTGAAGACCAGTGCTCTAGTAGCCATATTGGACTATGAGGACAGCTCATAGCCTAGGAACATGGAGTCGAAGAACACTGGATCTCTCACGCCTTCCTTTAATGGCTTTATCATTCATGAGCCACTTATTCCAAGACTCTTTTATATAAGACAGAAATCTATCAAGTTATTGGAGGATTTCCTATTATAAACAGGCAAAGGAACTCATGTGCCTGATTTCCTCCATTCCTCTTCTCCTCCACATCAGCTCCAGGACCAGTGGGGTTCTATTTCTTTTCTTCCCCCTTTAGTTCAAAGATTCTAAGGTCCAGGATAGATGCTCCCATTAGCTGCGTTTAGCTCAGGTGCCTGACCTTTCTCTACCGGGGATGAGGGACATTGAATCTGGAGGAGGGAGCCTCCAGAGACTCCTGGACTGACCACGCCTTCAGGGGGTGAGGGTAATATCCCAGAGGGAAAAGAGGGTGCCACTGACACAGGTCTGCCAGTAACTTTCCATTCCTCCCTCTCCCGTTGAGTAGCTTGCCACTTCCGGGACCATAGCAGGAGCAGCANTGGAGGAGGGAGCCTCCAGAGACTCCTGGACTGACCACGCCTTCAGGGGGTGAGGGTAATATCCCAGAGGGAAAAGAGGGTGCCACTGACACAGGTCTGCCAGTAACTTTCCGTTCCTCCCTCTCCCGTTGAGTAGCTTGCCACTTCCGGGACCATAGCAGGAGCAGCAATCAGTGTGTTTGCAACTGTGAATGCTAATATCTCCGACTTCCCAAAAGGGACAGACAATACTTACATCATGGGGTGGCTCTAGCCATGGCACAGGAAGTCATATACTTGTGGCACAGTAGAAGGCTGGGGACTTCCTGCAGGTCTACTAAGGCCAGGCCTACTCTGCACACTAAGGACACAAGAGTGCGGAGTTAACTGGCCCGCCTGGTGCCCGCAGCCTGGAGGGAGGTGCACAAGTTGACAGACAAGTGTGTGAGACACGCTGCGGTGGAGAGCTGGGTAGGGGGTTATAGGAGGCACAGAGCAGCGTGGAACCCAGGCTGGGAGGACGTGGGGAGGTGGAGGGACAATTTCTGCAGTGAATCCAACTTCAGAGCAGAATCGGAGCTGGGGGAAGCAGAGGGCTGAGAAGGCTGGAGCAGGGAGGGAGAGAGAGCAGGGCACGTCTGAGGAAGTGCAAGTTACGCCGCTGGTCTTACTGGAGCCCAGAGTGTGAGGCGGTGTTGTGGGCCAGGAGCAGGCCATGGAAGGCCCCGTGGGATGCACACTGGAGCCTAGATTTATTCTGTAACCACGGGAGAGCCATTGCAGCCTCGTAATCATGAGAAGTGACTTGATGAAATATGCATTNATGGGGTTTTCACTCCATCATGCAGGATCCTTCGTTCTGGTCCTCTAGCTTTGATGAGCAGGTTGAGCTGCTCTGTGGCATGCGAGATCTTAGTTCCCTGACCAGGGATTGAACCCGGGTCCCCTGCATTCCAAGGCAGATTCTTAACCACTGGACCACCAGAGACGTCCCCCCGTGACTATTTTTAGGGGAAACATGTCATCTCTTCTCACCCTCTGCCCTCTCAGTCCTTGCCTTCCTCTGTCTACCCTGCTCACTTTGGGGCTGCAGAGACCATCCCGGTGTCTTTAGAGCTTGGGAGCCGTGTACTCTACTCCCTCCCCCACCGTTAAGGTCATTGCCAAGACTTCAGCCACCCCTTAGTGCACATCGAGCCCCAAATCGAACCTCCAGATGCCTCCCTTCCACTTTGTTTCACTCACATTGTCACTTGCCCATTGGAAAGGTCCCTCTGCAGCTTCCACAGATAACCCATTCTCTCCCCAAATACACCCTCCTTCCACACTCTGATCTTAGTCAACAGTGTTATTCCTCATCCAGACTTCTCCAGCAGGGTCTTGGGGCTCTCTCTTGAACCATCCCTGCCTGCCTGCCTCTCCTTTTCTCATCTCTCAGGCATCCTCCTTTCATTTCTATCACCAGAATGCTGACTCTCTTTTCTCCATTATCCCCTTCCAAGCTTCCTGGCACAGTGCCCTGAGCTGTGTCACAGTCTAATTGTTTCCTGAGCTTCCTGCATTCTCTGAATTCTTACGTTCTGGTTCCTACACTCCTTTTGAAAACATAGGCGTGACAGTGTTTCTAACCCTCCTTCTTGTGTGCTTAGTTGCTTAGTCATGTCCAACTCTTTGCAACCCCATGGACTGTAGCCCACCAGGCTCTGCTATCCATGGGGATTCTCCAGGCAAGAATACTGGAGTGGGTTGCCATGCCCTCCTCCAGGGCATCTTTCCAANAGTGTTTCTAACCCTCCTGCTTGTGTGCTTAGTTGCTTAGTCATGTCCGACTCTTTGCAACCCCATGGACTGTAGCCCACCAGGCTCTGCTATCCATGGGGATTCTCCAGGCAAGAATACTGGAGTGGGTTGCCATGCCCTCCTCCAGGGCATCTTTCCAACGCAGGGACTGAACCCAGGTCTCCTTCACTGCAGGTAGACTCTTTACCACCTGAGCCACCAGGGAAGCCACCTCCACTGTCCCAAGACAGAGGGAGGTACTTTCAGATATCTCAGGAAATGAACTAATTCTTCCAGCTCTGGGTCAGATGACAATTTTCCGGTCTAACCACTTATGACAAGAAGGCTGCGGTCATTTAGGAAGAAGGCAGTTGTGGGAGGCAGACTTCAAAAGATGATACCCCAAGATTCCTGGCCCTTGGTTGTTAATCAAACATGAATCTATGGAATGCTGAGAAGGGATTCTGATAATGCAGTTAAAATCCCAAATCAGTTAACTTTAAAATACAGAGATGATCTGGGTGGGCCTGACCCAACCAGGTGAACCCTTGAAAGAGGAAGCTTTTTCTGTAGCAGAAGGTGGGGGATCAGAGGGAGTCAAAGAAAGAGAAGCATTCAATGTGCTGTTTTGGCTTTGAAGACAGAGGAACCACCTGCAAGCCCATAGACCAGCCCCCAGGAGTGAAGCATGACCCCCCTAAATTCTGCCAACAACTGAATGAACCTGGAAGAATCATCTTCCTTAGATCTTTCATGTAAAAGCCCAGCCTGGCCAACACCTTCATCTCAGCCCTGTAAGACCCCAGGCAGGCTACTCACTCGAGCCCACCCACACATCTACCTAAAGGACTGCAAGCCAACTAGGTGAAAGTACACAGGACCTCTCTGTATTATCTTTGCAAGTTTCTGTTAATCTGCAATTTCTAGTTAAAAGCTTTTTTTTTTTAATTCCACTTAAAATCTATTTAATAAAACACCTATGACTGAAGATAAAAGAAAAAAGTAAAGGACTGAAAGCTAATGAAGGATCTGGTTTTAAGCCACTGCATTTGTGGCAATGTGTAACAAAGCAATAGGAAATGAATACAGCACAGCCACTTTCTCTGCATGTCTCATGGTGGGGGCAGGGAGGGCTCCCTGGAGGCCAGGATATCCTGAGTGGACAATTTCCTCAGTAGCTGTTCCACCCACCAACCTCTATCTGTCCTTCATCACTTTCTCTGCCCTATATTAGATTCACTTGGAACTTCACAGACTTTTCAAAAACAAGCCTAAGAACTGTAATTACTTTTATCCTAATCTAGATGTATTTCCGGAGAAGGCAATGGCAACCCACTCCAGTACTCTTGCCTGGAAAATCCCATGGGCCGAGGAGCTGATAGGCTTATTGGGCATCCAGGCATGGAAGGGGGGTGAACGTGAGTTTTCAAGTCAGGTCTGCCTTCAAACCAAGCCCTGGCACCTTCTGATCGTGGATATGCTTCATCACTATACAACAGGAACGATGATAGGGTTGTCATCTGGGGTCAAGATAAACAACACACACACCCATATGCCCATAACAGAGTGTCTGTTACTTGGTAGCTCCTCAAAGGTCTACACCTGCCGCTGCTACTGCTTTTATCCCAGCTCAGTCATTACCCAAGGATATAAACAGCAATACTTGGAGCTTATCTTGAAACAATCCTTGGATACCTAACCCTTCGCAAAACAACACCAATAACTAGTGTTGGGATGCTACTAATTAACTCCCAATATATATCACCCTTTTCTTTAATAGGGCTTCCCAGATTGGCTCAGGGGTAAAGAATCTGCCTGCCAGTGAAGGAGACTCAGGAGATTAGGGTGTGATCCCTGAGTCGGGAAGATCCCCTGGAGCAAGAAATGGCAACGCACTCCAGCATTCTTATCTGGAAAATTCCATGGACAGAGGAGTCTGTCAGGCTACAGTCCATAGGATTGCTACAAGGTGGACATGGCTGAACATATGCATATACTTCTTTAATAACATAATCATGATTTCCCGCTACAATATTGTCAGTCACTTGGAAGAGTACCTTCCACAGCCTCCCTTGAATCTATATTTAGATATGACTAAGCTCCATATCATATACTAGATATGACTAAGTATAAGTATAAGTAGTGTGATTTTTTTTTTAATTTCAGGAAATACCTTTTAAAGCAGGAGGCATTCTCTTTTACCCTCCACTTCCCCCGTCTTGTCGCCTGGAGCACTTATGTGAAGACCAGTGCTCTAGTAGCCATATTGGACTGTGAGGACAGCTCACAGCCTAGGAGCATGGAGTCGAAGAACACTGGATCTCTCACGCCTTCCTTTAATGGCTTTATCATTCATGAGCCACTTATTCCAAGACTCTTTTATATAAGACAGAAATCTATCAAGTTATTGGAGGATTTCCTATTATAAACAGGCAAAGGAACTCATGTGCCTGATTTCCTCCATTCCTCTTCTCCTCCGCATCAGCTCCAGGACCAGTTGGGTTCTATTTCTTTTCTTCCCCCTTTATTTCAAAGATTCTAAGGTCCAGGATAGATGCTCCCATTAGCTGAGTTTAGCTCAGGTGCCTGACCTTTCTCTACCGGGGATGAGGGACATTGAATCTGGAGGAGGGAGCCTCGAGAGACTCCTGGACTGACCACGCCTTCAGGGGGTGAGGGTAATATCCCAGAGGGAAAAGAGGGTGCCACTGACACAGGTCTGCCAGTAACTTTCCATTCCTCCCTCTCCCGTTGAGTAGCTTGCCACTTCCGGGACCATAGCAGGAGCAGCAGTCAGTGTGTTTGCAACTGTGAATGCTAATATCTCCGACTTCCCAGAAGGGACAGACAATACTTACATCATGGGGTGGCTCTAGCCATGGCACAGGAAGTCATATACCTGTGGCACAGTAGAAAGCTGGGGACTTCTTTGTCCCAGCATTTACTGCAGGTCTACTAAGGCCAGGCCTACTCTGCACACTAAGGACACAAGCAGCCTGGAGGGAGGTGCACAAGTTGACAGACAAGTGTGTGACACACGCTGCGGTGGAGAGCTGGGTAGGGGGTTATAGGAGGCACAGAGCAGCCTGGAACCCAGGCTGGGAGGACGTGGGGAGGTGGAGGGACAATTTCTGCAGCGAGTCCAACTTCAGAGCAGAATCGGAGCTGGGGGAAGCAGAGGGCTGAGCAGGCTGGAGCAGGGAGGGAGAGAGAGCAGGGCACGTCTGAGGAAGTGCAAGCACACTGGAGCCTAGATCTATTCTGTAACCACGGGAGAGCCATTGCAGCCTCGTAATCATGAGAAGTGACTTGATGAAATATGCATTGTAGAGTGATTAGAATGATGACTCAGTGTGGAAAATGGATGGCAGTGGAGGGGCCAGAGTCAAGGCCAGTTGACCAATCAGGAGCCTGTTGAGATAATATAATCAAAAAATAACGGTGCCTTAAACTGAAAAGAACACTGCTTTACAGGAAACAAATATATATATAGCAATGTTCTGCTCCTGGCCAGTTCTTTTTGGTTCATCCAGTGAAAGCCAAAACCATGATGCTAAATACTAGGCATGTCTGCATGCATCAGGGGAATTAGGACCAAGTGTACAGAGGGCTGGGAGCCCACTTGATCCTCTAGTGGAGCATCAGAAAACTAGCAGTCCACTCAGTGCTTCTTAGACCATCTCTCTGGAATGTCAGTGATTTCCAACAAGCCCTTCCTTTGTCAGGGGCTGGAAAGCTGACTGAGAAGAATGGCCCTGCTGGTGGGACTTCCCTGATGGTCCAGCGGTTAAGACTTCTGCTTCCAGTGCAGAGGGTGTGGGTTCAGTCCCTGGTTGGGAACTAAGATCCCAATGCCTGATGGCCAAAAAGCCAAAACACAAAACTGAAGCAGTAGTGTAACAAATTCAACAAAGACTTTAAAAAGGATCCACATCTCCAAGAGGAGTGGGATGGGGTGGGAGGTGGGAGAGAGGTCAGGAGGGAGAGAATATATGTGTACTTACGGCGGATTCATGTTATCGTACAGCAGAAACCAACACAATGTTGTAAGTAATTATCCTCCAATGAAAAAAAAATTTTTTTAAGAAAACTGGTCAAGGATATGAAGAAGTGCTTCACCAATGATGAACTACAAATTATTTTTAAAATAAATACAAAGTTAAATGTTACTAGTGTTTAAAGAAAGTAAAAAAAATTTGATGCCATTTTCTCCCTTAAAAAAAAAAAAAAGTTGACATCAAAACATCTTTAAAAGAAAAAAGACTAGTGTTGCTGGTTATACCAGCATTTTGAATGAATGAAGGAGCATGCCATGCATGCAAAGTCGCTTCAGTCGTGTTCAACTCTTTGCAACGCTATGGACGGTAGCCCGCCAGGCTCCTCTGTCCACGGGATTCTCCAGGCAAGAATACTGGAGTGGGTTGCCATGGCTTCCTCCAAGGGATCTCCCAACTTGGGGATTGAACCCAGGCCTCTCATGTCTCCTGCATTGGCAGGCGGGTTTGTTCCCACTAGTGCCACCTGGGAAGCCCCCAGATGAGGAAGGAATGAATGAATACATGAATTTACCAATTAATTGCATTTCCAGATCAGGGTAACTCTGGTTTCCACAGTTAAACTTCAGGGTGGAGCGATTTTTGTCTGTTTCCCCATCTCTGTCTAAAAAAATAAGGCTGCTGCTGCTTAGTTGTTCAGGCATGTCCGACTCTTTGCGACCCGCGGACTGCAGCCCACCAAGCTCTTCTGTCCATCAGATTCTCCAGGCAAGAACACTGGAGTGGGTTGCCATGCCGCTTCTCCAGGGCATCTTCCCAACCCAGGGATCAAGCCAGCGTCTCTTACGTCTTCTGCATTGATAGGTGGGTTCTTTACTATTAGTGCCGTTATTGAACCATCCTTACCCCCTCGCTCCACAGAAAGAACTGAGCAATTATCCTCCATCAGAAGCAGTATCTGGCACGCCAATGAGACAACATATAGCCTAAAATTTTAAGTGATCTTAGAGCCTTTTACTGGTGGTGGAGCCAAATAATTTAGGAAATGTGTTTTGTGTAAATGCAGAATAAAAATTAAGCAGATAGGTAACACATGGATGGAGAAGGCAATGGCAACCCCCTCTAGTACTCTTGCCTGGAAAATCCTATGGACGGCGGACCCTGGTGGGCTACAGTCCATGGGGTTGCCAAGAGTCAGACACGACTGAGCGACTTCCCTTTCACTTTTCACTTTCACGTATTGGAGAAGGAAATGGCAACCCACTCCAGTGTTCTTGCCTGGAGAATCCCAGGGACTGGGGAGCCTGGTGGGCTGCCATCTACGGGGTCGCACAGAGTCGGACACGACTGAAGCGACTTCGCAGCACCACATGGAACCTGAATTGTCAAACATCTTGTTACTCTGTAAAAACCTTCACTGAGCTGTTGGCCTTCTCTTTGGAGCCCTGCAAGATGGAGACTTTTTTCCCGGGATGGCTCTTGTCCTGGTGGGAATGAATTCAGCCAGGGAAATAATGTGCCATGTGCCTTGCCCGTCAGTTTCTGTATTTATGCTGAATTGTCCATAATGGGTTTACTCCCTTTCCATTCTGATTCTTAATCTCCTGAAAGAAGACAAGGAAATCGTCTAGGGTAAATCCACATACAGGATTATCAAGCAGAGGCTGGCCCATGTCTCATATTTAGAGAATTCTATGAACATTTGCCAATGAATGGTCAAATCCGTTCATTAGCTACTTTGGGCCTGTTGTTTTTCAGTTGCCTAAGTCGTGTCCAGCTCTTCGCGACCCCGTGGGCTGCAGGCTTCTGTGTCCTTCACCGTCTCCCGGAGTTTGCTCAAACTCATGTCCACTGAGTCGGTAATGCCATCGAGCCATCTCATTTGCTGCTGCCCCCTTCTCCTCCTGCCCTCAATCTTTCCCGGTGATCAGGGTATTTTCCAATGAGTCGGCTCTTTGCATCAGGTGTCCCAGAAAATTCCAGGGGCCTTCTGGACAATTTAAGTCAGGACACGAAGTGTTTGATCACACAAAACGATAGCACAGGACTTCCCTGCTGGTCCTGTGGTTGAGGATCTGCCTGCCAATGCAGGGGACACGGGTTCGATTTCTGGTCTGGAAAGATTCCACATGTCGCGGGGCGACTAAGCCTTGTGCCACAACTACTGACCCCGTGCTCTAGAGCCCGACAGTGGAGTCTACAGAAGCTGGCACGCTGGAGCCTGTGCTCTGCAGCAAGAGGAGCCACTGCGACGAGAAGCCCAGGCACCGCAACTAGACAAAGCCCGCCACAGCAGTGACGACCCAGCGCAGCCAAAAATGCAACTGGTAAATAACACTGTAAAACAGAATGAACCCCCCTCACAGAGGAGCCCGGCAGGCTACCGCCCGTGGGCCCACAAAGAATCGGACACAACTTAGTGACTGAACAGCAACACCCCACAAAGTAAGTTTAATGAGCACCACAAAAAAGCTTAAAAAATGACAGCACAAACTAATGTTCAACCAAAAAGCACCTATGGACCACCTCAGACTCGTGAGAATAGCTACTATACGAATAAAAATGAATTTAAAAAAAATAGCAAGGGTTGGTAAGGATGCTGAGAAAATGGAGCCCTTGTGCACTCTTGGTAGAAGTGTAAAATGACACAGTCACTGTGGAAAACAGTATGGTGCGTTCTCAGAATTTTTTAAATAGAACTACTAAGTGATCCAGCAAGGTCACTTCTGGGTATGTATTCAAAAGAATTGAAACCAGAGTCTCAGAGAGTCATTTGGACACCCATGTTCACAGCAGCTTTATTCACAATGGCTAAAACCCAAATGTCCAACTGACAACAGATGACCAGATAAGCAGAATGTGGTCCGTGTACATGCATCACTCAGCCTTAGGAAGGAAGGAGGTCCCTTACCGCCTGAGCCCCCAGGGAAGCCCCGGGAGGAGACTCTGACACACGCCACAACCTGGGTGAACCTGGAGGGCATTCTGTTAAGTGAAATAAGTCAATCACAAAAGGACAAATACTGTGTATGACTACACTTAAATGAGAAACCCTGAGGAGTCACAAAATTCACAGAGACAGAAAGCAGGACGGCGGTGGCCAGGGGCTGAGGGGAGCGGCGCAGAGGGAGTTGGTGCTTGATGGATATAGGGCTGCAGTTTCATGAGACGAAAAGCGTTCTAGAGATGGATGATGGCCTCTGAACTGAACTGTATACATAAAATGGCTAGGATGCTTAGTATGACATTGTGTGCATTTTATCACAATTTCAAAACAAAATTAAAAAGCATCAATGGGCCTGGAGAGGAGAAGGGGTGCCAGAGCCCATGTAAAGTGCATCATGAGACTTTTTTTTTTAATGTATTTATTCCTCTTCATAATCTCACAACCTTGTCATGGCAAAGGGGCTGTGTAATTCAGTGACGCTCTGAGCCGAGCCGGGCCGGCCACCCAAGATGGACGAGAGTTTACTTATTCGGCTGCGTTGAGTCTTAGTTGCAGCACATGGGGTTTTCACTCCATCATGCAGGATCCTTCGTTCTGGTCCTCTAGCTTTGATGAGCAGGTTGAGCTGCTCTGTGGCATGCGAGATCTTAGTTCCCTGACCAGGGATTGAACCCGGGTCCCCTGCATTCCAAGGCAGATTCTTAACCACTGGACCACCAGAGACGTCCCCCCGTGACTATTTTTAGGGGAAACATGTCATCTCTTCTCACCCTCTGCCCTCTCAGTCCTTGCCTTCCTCTGTCTACCCTGCTCACTTTGGGGCTGCAGAGACCATCCCGGTGTCTTTAGAGCTTGGGAGCCGTGTACTCTACTCCCTCCCCCACCGTTAAGGTCATTGCCAAGACTTCAGCCACCCCTTAGTGCACATCGAGCCCCAAATCGAACCTCCAGATGCCTCCCTTCCACTTTGTTTCACTCACATTGTCACTTGCCCATTGGAAAGGTCCCTCTGCAGCTTCCACAGATAACCCATTCTCTCCCCAAATACACCCTCCTTCCACACTCTGATCTCAGTCAACAGTGTTATTCCTGATCCAGACTTCTCCAGCAGGGTCTTGGGGCTCTCTCTTGAACCATCCCTGCCTGCCTGCCTCTCCTTTTCTCATCTCTCAGGCATCCTCCTTTCATTTCTATCACCAGAATGCTGACTCTCTTTTCTCCATTATCCCCTTCCAAGCTTCCTGGCACAGTGCCCTGAGCTGTGTCACAGTCTAATTGTTTCCTGAGCTTCCTGCATTCTCTGAATTCTTACGTTCTGGTTCCTACACTCCTTTTGAAAACATAGGCGTGACAGTGTTTCTAACCCTCCTGCTTGTGTGCTTAGTTGCTTAGTCATGTCCGACTCTTTGCAACCCCATGGACTGTAGCCCACCAGGCTCTGCTATCCATGGGGATTCTCCAGGCAAGAATACTGGAGTGGGTTGCCATGCCCTCCTCCAGGGCATCTTTCCAACGCAGGGACTGAACCCAGGTCTCCTTCACTGCAGGTAGACTCTTTACCACCTGAGCCACCAGGGAAGCCACCTCCACTGTCCCAAGACAGAGGGAGGTACTTTCAGATATCTCAGGAAATGAACTAATTCTTCCAGCTCTGGGTCAGATGACAATTTTCCGGTCTAACCACTTATGACAAGAAGGCTGCGGTCATTTAGGAAGAAGGCAGTTGTGGGAGGCAGACTTCAAAAGATGATACCCCAAGATTCCTGGCCCTTGGTTGTTAATCAAACATGAATCTATGGAATGCTGAGAAGGGATTCTGATAATGCAGTTAAAATCCCAAATCAGTTAACTTTAAAATACAGAGATGATCTGGGTGGGCCTGACCCAACCAGGTGAACCCTTGAAAGAGGAAGCTTTTTCTGTAGCAGAAGGTGGGGGATCAGAGGGAGTCAAAGAAAGAGAAGCATTCAATGTGCTGTTTTGGCTTTGAAGACAGAGGAACCACCTGCAAGCCCATAGACCAGCCCCCAGGAGTGAAGCATGACCCCCCTAAATTCTGCCAACAACTGAATGAACCTGGAAGAATCATCTTCCTTAGATCTTTCATGTAAAAGCCCAGCCTGGCCAACACCTTCATCTCAGCCCTGTAAGACCCCAGGCAGGCTACTCACTCGAGCCCACCCACACATCTACCTAAAGGACTGCAAGCCAACTAGGTGAAAGTACACAGGACCTCTCTGTATTATCTTTGCAAGTTTCTGTTAATCTGCAATTTCTAGTTAAAAGCTTTTTTTTTTTAATTCCACTTAAAATCTATTTAATAAAACACCTATGACTGAAGATAAAAGAAAAAAGTAAAGGACTGAAAGCTAATGAAGGATCTGGTTTTAAGCCACTGCATTTGTGGCAATGTGTAACAAAGCAATAGGAAATGAATACAGCACAGCCACTTTCTCTGCATGTCTCATGGTGGGGGCAGGGAGGGCTCCCTGGAGGCCAGGATATCCTGAGTGGACAATTTCCTCAGTAGCTGTTCCACCCACCAACCTCTATCTGTCCTTCATCACTTTCTCTGCCCTATATTAGATTCACTTGGAACTTCACAGACTTTTCAAAAACAAGCCTAAGAACTGTAATTACTTTTATCCTAATCTAGATGTATTTCCGGAGAAGGCAATGGCAACCCACTCCAGTACTCTTGCCTGGAAAATCCCATGGGCCGAGGAGCTGATAGGCTTCAGTCCATGGGGTCGCTAAGAGTTGGGCACGACTGAGGGACTTCACTTTCACTTTTCACTTTCATGCACTGGAGAAGGAAATGGCAACCCACTCCAGTGTTCTTGCCTTGAGAATCCCAGGGACGGCAGAGCCTAGTGGGCTGCCGTCTGTGGGGTCACACAGAGTCAAACACGACTGAAGTGACTTAGCAGCAGCAGCAGCAGCAGCAAATATATTTCAGATTGCCAAAGTGTAGTCTTTCCACATCATCTTTCCTACACATCCTTTTATACGCTTGCAATAAGCTCCCTAAATCAATAGCAACTCCTCCCACTACCCCATCCCCCACTTCTGTCCTCTCTGCCTCCCCCCTCCAACACACACACACACACACACACACACACACTGCATGACCACATAATGCCTTTATCACCTTTACTTCTTAACTGAAAGGAAATAAATGACAATTTTCAATAAGAAAATAAAAGAGCACCCATCCTTAATCACTATCCACATTGCCAACTGTGGTTTCTGAACATTAAATTTGGAATCACTTAGAGAAAAATCTGAATCCCAGATGCCTTATTTAGTGGCTAAATGACAACTCTTGGTCTCAGTTTTATCATCTGCCAAATAGGTAAGTAATATCACATACCTCATAGCATTGCTATGCATGCATGCATGCTAAGTCATCTGCGTCCAACTCTTTGCAACCCTAAGGACCAGAGCCCACCAGGTTCCTTAGTCTGTGGGATTCTCCAGGCAAGAATACTGGATTGGGTTGCCATGCCCACCTCCGTGGGATCTTCCCGACCCAGAGATCGAACTTGCATCTCTTACGCCTTCTGAATTGGCAGGCGAGCTCTTTACCACTAGTGCCACCTGAGAAGCCCAGCATTCCTATGAGGACTGCTTAAATAATACCCACAGAGCTCTCAGCTACTGCTTGGCATGGCACTGAGTAAGTGGGGCCATTACACTTTACTGTTATAAAGGAAATGAAAGCGTGTGAACCTTTAAAAGTTAGGAATTAGTATAGCTCAGGCTCGCTCAAGGCTAGGTGCCCACGGTAGTTCAGTTTGGCTTGGGTTTTGAGTTTAGCCTAGTCTAAACAATTCTCTCCCTGGATCTGAGTCCATCTTTCTACCATATAAACATTACCAAGCAACGTCCAGCTGGTCATTTTTGAGTTACACCTACAGACATAGGATGGTGAGGATCTGAGAAAGGGATGCAGCTAGGAGCCAGCATCGTCGCCTCTTGTCTCATGCATTCCAGAGCAAAGCCCAGGATCCTGAGTGCTAGAAGCATGCAAATAAGCCTGCCACCAGTCAGGAGCTGCTCCTGTGGGCCGTGACTACCCTATCCCTGCGGGAGGTCAGAGCAGATTACTGAGGATGTCAACGCAAATCACCAGAGATTAAATGGACACAAAGAAGTGCAGAGGGAGCCAGTAATTTCTCTACATCTGATGTTCGAAAGAAAGAGATTGAGGACACAAAAATGCAGTAGAATCTGACGTGGTACAAGGGGGCCTTTGCTACCAGCAGCTCTTGGGACCTGGGCAGAACCTAAGGCATACTGTGGTTCCAAGTGCTCTTAGCCTGACTGCGAAACTGACATGCTTAATATCGTACTCACCACCTCACTTTTGTTACTTTGATTTTTCCTACCTGCACCTAATCAAGGGAACTTTGAGCTGGAGGGCTCTTATATCCTTTTCAAGGATTTGGAGTAAGTTAGAGCTACCTTTCAAATTCAAGTCCTGGGTGTATTGTTTTAATAATGGTATTAAACTCTCTGGTTCCCATTTGTTCTTTGAAACATGAGAACAAGTGATTCCCCCGTGGAGGTGTCACGATTAATCGAGAAAACACATAAATGGCACCTAGCGCATTGCCTTCGACATGATACAGTAGGTGCTTGCCAAGTGGTATATATCCACTTGCAGGGTTGCATTTCACACCAGGATGAAAACTTCCCCCAGAGGCAAGTGAGTGCATTGTTGGTGTTTAATTGCTCAGTCATGTCCAACTCTTTTGCGACCCCATGGACTGTAGCCCACCAGGCTCCTCTGTCCATGGAGTTTCCCAGGCAAGAATACTGGAGTGGATTTCCATTTCCTTCCCCTGGGGATCTTCCTGACCCGGGGATCGAACCCTCGTCTCCTGCACTGGCAGGTGGATTCTTAGCTATGAGCCAGCAGGGAAGCCTTAATGAGTGGATAGGTTTGAGTAGATAAAAACCCTCTGAACTCACACTGGATCCACGGGTGGATTCCAAAAGCAAACCTGTTCTGGAACTTTGGGTTGGGTTAGAATGGTGGGAAATGCAAGCTGCCTTCACTGAATAAAAGGGGGAAGGGAGGGAGAAAAGAAATGGGAACGCTTCATTTTGCAGACAAGTGGGAAAGTGATTCCAGGGCTTGAGAATTACTCAGACTTGTCCGGTGTTCTGCCACCGTGTAGGGACAAAATAACAAGACTGGACATGCCCACATTAGTGAGAGTCCAGTGGCCTTGTCAACTCACTGGAGACTTGTGTACATGTTACCCAGAAGTCCTGCGATGGGTGGGCAGGGTCTGAGAACATCCGGCGGCACCTACACTTCTGAGTAGTAAATGCTCCAAAGCGAGCAGGCAGGTACCATTCATCTCAGGCAGGAGGCCTTCACCTGGGGTTTGCAATCATACATTTGGATGGAGGGGGAAATATAAAAAAGTACATCTCTAATTTTCCCTTACCACTAACTGAAATCTAGCATTTCTGTCGATTTATGGGCGCAGGCAACAAGCTGCAGTAGAATCAGTGGTGGCTGAAACTTTATCCCTGATACAATCAAAGACATTTTCCTATCACATCACGCCTGTTGTAGATATCACAAAATAGCAATTATGCTCTTTGTGACTTAAAATTAGACTCATTATTAGGCGCACCGCTAGAATGTGTTACCTAAGGTGTTAAAAAAAAAGAAACAGATCCCTCAGTAGTATCAGTTGCTCAGTGGTATCAGACTCTGCGACCCCACAGACTATAGCTCACCAGGCTCATCTGTCCATGGGATTCCCTTCTCCGGAGGATCTTCCCAATCCAAGGATTGAACCTGGCTCTCTTGCATCGCAGGTGGATTCTTTACCATATGAACTAAAGAGATAGAGCTATCACTATGTCACAAATTCATTTTTGTAATATTGTGATAAATACATAGTGTAAGCATAATTGATTTCTTCTTTAATCTAAGGTATTTGATTGTATTCTTTAGAAATGAATTTCTGAGAAAAGGTCTATAGCGGGGGTCCCCATTCCCCGGGGCTGCAGATTGGTACCAGTCTGTGGCCTGTTAGGAGCCAGACCGCACAGCAGGTGGTGAGTCGCCGGTGAGCAAGCAAAGCTTCATCTGTATTTACAGCCACTCCCAATGTTCTCATTATTGCCTGAGCCCTGCCTCCTGTGAGTCAGTGGTGGCGTTAGATTCATATAGGAGTGTGAACTCTACTGCACTGGAATCATCCTGAAACCATCCTTACCTTATCCTCCCCCCCAACCCCCATCCATGGAAAAACTGCCTTCCACAAAAAAAAAAAAAAAAAAAAAAACAGTCCCTTCTGCCAAAAACGTTGGGGACCACTGGTCTATAGGGCTCACCAGACTTCCAAGTGGCCCATGACTTAAGTGGGGGATAATGAACCTGTTGCCTATGAGCCCAAAGCATCAGGATCCAGCCCTGCAGAATATGCCCTGCCCATGAGAAAAAGTGATCCCTAAGGAAGAGGGTACGCTCTGCACCCTGGGGAGAGTGAGAAATCCTACAAGGGAAGGAATAAATGGAATTGACTTGATGGAGCACCCACTTCATGTCACATAATTTTTTTTTTATCTTTAATTTTTTATTGTATTCACTTGTTTCTGGCTGCATCGTGTCTTCATTGCTGCCTGCTGGCTTTTCTCCAGCGTGGCCAGCAAGGGCCACTCTCTAGTTGAGACTCTCATTGTGGCGGCTTCCCCTGCTTTGGAGCATGGGTTCTAGGGTGCTTGGGCTTCAGCAGCTGTGGCTCACGGGCTTAATCACCCTGGAGCATACGGAATCTTTCTGGACAGAGATCAAACCTGGGTCCTCAGCACTGGCAGGTGGATTCTTAACCACAGGACCACCAGGGAAGTCCTGTACTTTATTGAAATCCTGTAATTCCTTAGAGCAATGTCATGAAGTGAGAACAAGTTCTCCCATTTCACAGATGGGGAAACTGACTCAGAGGAGTGCAGTCATCCTGCTAGGAAGCGAAGGCTCTATTACAACTCTCACCCTCTGACCACGGCCATGACAGTGACATGAAACTGTCACATGAATGAAGAGGTCAGTGTATCCACCAGAGAAGAAGCCACCTGGGGTGGTCTTGGAGGTGCACCACCTAGAGTGCCCTTTATGAGAACCTGCTCCGAGGAGTCCAGCTTCAGCACCTTCAGCTCCTTGGCAGCAACCGCTCTGATGACATGCCCTGCCGGGCCTCTCCCAGGGATGGAGGAGGGTGGGGCCGTTCCTGCCGGGAAGCACAGATCTCCTCGGATGGACAATCTGCCTACAGTCCAAGGCTTCTCCTATCCAAGTACACCCTCCTCACTCCCCTCCATTCTACACAGATGCAGACCGGCACTGTGGTCTGAAGGCTCTCTGGCCTCTTCCTGCTCTCTCTCCCCTTCATCCTTCACAAGTATTTCCTTCAGTAACTTGGATGCCTGCTTCCATCTTGATGCCTGTCTTGCTGGACCTGAATGAATGCAGCCCCCAAGTCTGGGAAAAGCTACAACCCTACCTCCCTCTGATGGGCAATCAAAAGAGAGTGTGTTTCTTGTGACAGATCCATGGGCCAAGGAGGGACGCCCAGGATCTCCTTCTAAGGACCATTACATGGAAAGTCCAAGAAATACATGTGGCAGGCAGCAAGGCTGTGAGGCTGGAAAGGCCATTATATTAAAAGTCAAGATGATGGTCACACTGATGAAGAATATTTTGGAGAGGAGGCATGAAAGGGGATTCCTGGGGCATTGGTAATGTTCGGTTTCTTGAGCTGGGTGCTGAATACACAGAGGTGCTTCTTGGGTGACAATTCATGGAGAAGTTCACTTGTGATCGATGTAGTATATTATCCATCTATTTTTCCTTATTAAAAAGTTAAAAAAAAAAAAAACACGAGGTAGAGGGACTTCCCTGGCAGTCCAGTGGCTAAGACTTTGTCTTCTAATGTAGGGGGTGTGGGTTCAATCCCTGGTCGGGGAGGTAAGATCTCATATGCTGCATGGTCAAAAAATCAATATATAAAACAGAAGTAGTATTGTAACAAAGATCCACATTAAAAAAAAAAACTAGGTGGTTTTGCAAAGCAGAAATAGACACAGACGTAGGGACATAAGGACATCGGGGGGGGCGGGTAGCAGGGCGGGATGAATTGGGAGACTGGGGTTGGCATATGTAAGATTGCTGTTGTTGTTTAGTTGCTAAGTTGTGTCTGACTCTTTGGCAACCCCAGGCACCATAGCCCACCAGCTCCTCTGTCCATGGGATTTCCCAGGCAAGAATGCTGGAATGGGTTGCCATTTCCTTCTCCAGGGAATCTTCCCCACCCAGGAATCGAACCTTCGTCTCCTGCATTGGCAGGTGGGTTCTTTACCACTGAGCCACCAGGGAAGTCCCATTTATACACTATTGTGTATAAAACAGATACATGGCTGATTCACTTTGCTGTACAAGAGAAGCTAACACAAAGCTGTAAAACAGCTATACTCGAGTAACAGAAAGAACTAGGTCTATTTCTAGTACTTAGCACCTCTCCCAGCGATTGTGAGATTTGAGGGATTGTTCTCTGTATATACAGCTTCCCTGGTGGCTCAGATGGCAAAGTGTCTGCCTGCAATGCGGGAGACCCGGGTTCGATCCCTGAATCGGAAAGATCCCCTAGAGGAGGAAATAGCAACCCACTCCTATACTCTTGATGGGAAAATCCCATGGACAGAGGAGCCTGGTAGGCTACAGTTCATGGGGTCGCAAAGAGTCGGACACAACTGAGCAGCTTCACTTTCCTTTCCTTTCTCTGTATATACAGGATGCAATGTATTCATTAAATGGGGGGGTGGGTACATTGTACAGTCCACCAAGAGCTCTGGAGGACCCTGATGTGAACTTGACTATGGTCCTTAAAGAACCTTAAGGCTATTTATCTTGGGGTCCAGAGTTGCTAACAGAGGTTCTAGACTTATCTGATATATATGCCCTTTATAGCCAAACGTCAGTTGAATAAATAAATGACTTACTTATATCTTGACATTTTGGAGATGTCAGAAAGAGAAGAAATAGGGAGTTCTACAATCCCCAGTATTGCCTGTGGCAGGATTCAGCGCTTGACTTTGAAAGCATGATGTGTAGCCTCACCGAGAGAATGAATCTTCCCCGGGTGGAGGGATGTGGATATATGTTTGACAAATCAATTCCGTTCTCTGAGAAGGAGAAGGGAGACTCCCACAGGGGTCAGGCAGCTCAATTACCAGAGGCAAAGCAGGGTGGTGGAGGTCTTGCAGAATAAGGCGGCCCCTCGTGCCCACGGCTGCACGAGGACTGGCTGGCGTCACCCGGTCGGCTGGGCACCACTGCAGGGAGCCTCTGAGATTAAAAACATCCTCACCTCCACCAGCGCAGCCAGCCTCCACCTTCATTCTCTCAGGTTNCGGAGGTCTTGCAGAATAAGGCGGCCCCTCGTGCCCACGGCTGCACGAGGACTGGCTAGCGTCACCCGGTCGGCTGGGCACCACTGCAGGGAGCCTCTGAGATTAAAAACATCCTCACCTCCACCAGCGCAGCCAGCCTCCACCTTCATTCTCTCAGGTTCAGAAACACCTCAAGGCTAAAAAGCAAGCAGTGCTCTGCTAAAGAGGAAAAAATGCCTCCACTGGGTCCTGGGAGCCCGGCCAGCAGTTGCTTTTCTCTTGTTATTCGGGGGACCATTTGCCCCAGGGGCCCTCTCCCGCCAGTGCCCATGACTGGGATCATTTACTCTTCCTTGCAGGCAGAGGGAGCTAGCATTGTGGTACCCAAGGAAGTCATTGAGAATACAGTTTCTGCTCAACAGCAGCACAAAAGAGGCAATGAATGTAAGAGTTAGGAGTATGGGATAAAAATATTCTAGGGTATTCCCTGATGGTCCAGTGGCTAAGAGTCCATGCTCCCAATGCAGGGAGCCTGGGTTCAATTCCTGGTGAGGGAACTAGATCCCACATATGCCACAACTAAGAGTTTGTAGCAACTAAAAGCTGGCTCAGCTGAATAAATAAATAAACATTATATATATATGTGTATATATATATATATATAATTCTACCACTCAGTAACAATATAATCATAGACAAATTTTTCACCTCTCCAAGCCTCCATCTTATCATTGATTACCATAAGTATTTGTTATAGTACTTAGTTCAGAGAATTGTGAGATTTTAGTTAATATGTAGAGAATGCCATAAAAAAGTACAAGTGATAGACATCAGCTATTACTACTGCAGTAATCATTAGTGTGTGTGCATGCATGCTAAGTCACTTTAATCGTGTTGGATTCTTTGTGAAACTATGAACTAAAGCCTGCCAGGTTCCTCTGTTCATGGGATTCTCCAGGCAAGAATACTGAAATGCATTGCCATGCCCTCCTCCAGGAGATCCTCCCGAATCAGGGATCAAACCCACATCTCTTATGTATCCTGCATTGGCAGGTGGGTTCTTTACCACTAGCACCACCTGGAAAGCCCCCATTAGTGATACCCACCAAATATTTCTTGCTCTTTGTATTCAGGTACATGTCACATGGTAGATTCCCCCAGAAAGGTAAACTAGCCACCTGACTTGTTTTAGTCAATGAAAGATATCACATGTCTCCTCCAGGCAGAAATTCTAAACTGGTATGCAGTTCACCCATACTACTTTCTTCTTGGAAAACACGGAAACATAGAGATGAAGCTTCCCTCAGTCTGAGGGCTTGAGTGGGGAAGAGAAAAAGTCAAGATCCCAGCCCACCTTAGGTAGACCTGTAGTAAGAACAAGAAATACACCTCCACTGAAACATCACATTTATTTGCTGCTTTGACATAATCTCATCTTTTCTACCTAAAGAAAAAAAGGGGTGGGCGGCTAAAGGGACTTCCTGGTGATCCAGTGGTTGAAAATCTGCCTTGCAATGCAGGGAACGTGGGTTCAATCCCTGGTTGGGAAACTAAGATCCCGCATGCCACAGAGTAGCTAAGCCCGTGAACCACAACTAGAGAGTCCCAGTGCCACAACCTCCTTGATGCAACTAAGACCCAACACACACACATATATATGTGCATATACATATATGTATATATATGGTACCCTGTGAGATCCCACGTGGCATTAATGGTAAAGACTTCACCTGCCGATGCAGGAGACGAAGGTTCAATTCCTGGGTTGGGAAGATCCCCTGGAGAAGGAAATGGCAACCCAGCGCAGTACTCTTGCCTGGGGAATCCCATGGACAGAGGAGCCTGACGGGCTGCAGTCCATGGAGTCACAAAGAGTCAGACATGACTGATCAGGGACACACACACATGATCACACAGCCCTCAAAGACATGGAGTTAACCTGTGACTCGAGGGGGTCAGTCTACAAAAAGGGGACCATCACTGGAGGCTGGAAGGGGCCACCCCTAAGGTGCAGGGCTGCAGTACGTGGTAACACTGCCACCTTCGCTAACCCAGAATACAGGTAATATGTTATAGCTCCAGAGAGGTAAGTTATGAGAAAAGTTTTCATTTTGATTGCATTGGCTTCATTTGGTGAGGTGACACAAGAAAGCAGCTCAGAAAAGCAGCAGCCAGGAACTTCCCTGGTGGTCCCGTGGTTAAGAATCCGCCTACCAATGCAGAGGACACCGGCTCGATTCCTGGTCAGGAAACTAAGATTCCACATGCCTTGGAGCAACTGAGAGCACACGCTGCAACTACTGAGCCCAAGCACCACAACTGGAAAGTCTGCTCACCACAATAAGGGACCCACCTGGGGCAATGAAGAGCCCACATGTTGCAACTAAGACCGGATGCAGCCAAATAATAAAAATAAACAAATACTTTTTAAAAAATCTGAAATGCAGTGTGTTAAAGCAGAAAGGAAAAAAGAAAAGAAAACAGCTAGTTTGCCAGCAGGAAGGACTAGAAATGCAAAGTCCCAAAATTCAGAGACTTGTCGATTTAGAGGAGTAAACATGAGAGATAAAACCGAGAAGTACGAAAGCCCATGAAGACTTTGCAGCAAGATCAGATCAATAGTTCAGCCTCATCACCCATTGCTGATGTTTCTGAACACCCTTACAACTATGCTTGGAACCCCCGCTCCACACAGGGGAACACAAGAACTTCTGCATCTGGGGTTTGGAGGGTGTGGACTCACTCTGGCCCACGCCCAAGTCCAAGACCCAGGGTCCTCCTGAGACCTGGCCTGTATTCCTGTCCTGTCTCACCTCCTGTCTCACAATTCCCAGTCCCTGTCTTGACTCTCTGTCCAAAATTCCAGCTTTTTTAGCTCCCTGCCTTGCAAACCCCACCCCGTTCTTTTTCTGAGCCCTGATCCTGATGGTTCTGTCTCCACCAGCTCCTGTCAGGCCACTGGGATCCAGCAAACCTGAGCCTCTGGATATGACCCTGGCCAAGCAGTCTTGAATCCATGACATTTGCCTGTAAGTCTTCAACATGCCCCCGACTCTGTCGTCTTTCTGGGCTTTCTCTAGTGGTCGTAGGCCAAGGACGGGCCAGTTTTCAAGCCACAACTGAGCAAGTGTCCCATCGTCAGGGCAGCGTGCCTGCATGCATTCTGTCGCCTCAGGCATATCTTTGCAACCCTACGGACTGTAACCCTCCAGGCTCCTCTGTCCATGGGATTCTCCAGGCAAGGATATGGAAGTGGGTTGCCATGCCCTCCTCCAAGGACCTTCCTGACCCAGGGATCGTACACGCATCTCTTATATGCCTCCTGCTCTGTCAGGAGGGCTCATCACCACTGAGCCACCAGGGAAGCCTGTTGTCAGCACAAGGATCCTTGATATTTGGCCGCCCAGGGCCATGGGTCTGGGGCAGCATTACTTCCTCGGCTTAGGTTTGCCTTGCTCATATTTAGGACTGACTTCTACTCTATTTCACTCCTGGTATTTTTTTTTCTTCCTATCTCCACAAAACATTAGTTTGCAAATGTCCCATTTTAGAGAGCTTTTCATCTTTAGAAAAACCCACAGTTCTGTTCTCATGAACCTGGAAGTTAAAACGTAACAGCCATGTTCCCAGCCGTGTGAGAAATGACATCCTGATGCATCACCCCTGACATTCAGTCTGCCTGGCTCACACACCTGCACAATTGTCAACTGTTTAATTTTTCTTCCCAATCAGGAGAAACCTGAGAAAAGACACCTTAACATCTGCTGGGCTTTCAGGCAACTCATTATAGGAATTCAGCACCTGGGTTGCCTGTGGAGTGTCTGCTCAGTTTTCCCCAGAAAGAGAGTTCCTAGGGAGCTCTAGCTCATCTATTCATCAGACAATTGATACAGGCAAATCTCATAAATGTCAAAGGAAAGTGCATCCAAGAAGCTTCCTTTAGTACATTTTTTAAAAGATTTTTGTTGTTGTTGTTGTGGATCATTTTTGAAATCTTTATTGAATTTGTTACAATATTGTTTCATATTTTTGGCTACAAGGCACAGGGGATCATAGCTCCCTGACCAGGGATCGAACCCACACTTCCTACACTGGCAGGTGGAATCTTAACCACTGGACCACCAGGGAACTCCCACTATATTTTAGCGACAACAAAGATCATTCTTAACAATGTATGAAGGGGAATAACATAGCAAGTATTTATTCAGAAAGAAGGAGAGACATAGAGAAAGAATGTAGGAGGAATGGGGGAAGGGGGAGAGACAGATGGGGGAGGAAGGAAGGGAGGAGAGAAGGAGGAGGAGAGAGAGGGGGAGAGGAAGAAGCTAAACTGGGCTGAGCAAGCTGTCCACTGGCATCTACTCATGAAAGGTTCTAGACTGGGCAATGCAGAACCACAGGGAAGAACACCCCAAAGGATGAGGGTCCCCTGCTGTCATCAAGCTTACAGTCACATGGTGTGGCAGGGCCAGGAAACATATCTTGTGACTGAATCACACGGCCATTAAAGAGTGAAGACCCCCTAGACAGGTGAGACGACACGTTGGCTCGGCCCCATAAATATTAGCAATTCTGTACACCATAGAGAAATGCGGGCCATAGGCTACATCACACTGTTGGAATGTGATACCAATAAAATCTTATAACTGTTAATAAATTTTCATCATAGGCAAGTGTCCTGGACAACAAAGTTATTGTTGTATTATGCAGTTGGCCCAGAGTTAAGCACATGTTTCTATCTGAAATAGTCAGTATAAAATCTTTTACAACATATTACCTTGAACAACAACCATAAAATTTTTCTCTTATTTGTTACCATTGAATGAATATAATTTAAAAATAAAACTTTTCTGCTTTCCTCTGTGTAAACTGCCTACTCCTCTCCACACTCCAAAAAAAAAAAAAAAAAAAACACCTCTCTAAATTATCAAGGGAATCTTTCAGCTGAATTATTCCCAACGCTGTCATCCTGCCATTATGAAAGTGAATGTACTAGCTGCTCAGTCATGAATGACTCTTTGAGACCCCCAGGTTCCTCTGTCCATGGAATTCTGCAGGCAAGAGTAATGGAGTGGGTTTCCATTTCCTTCTCCAGGGCATCTTCCCCACCCAGGAATCGAACCTGGGTCTCCTGAATGCCCATTAATCTGCAAATCTCCTCACCTCTTTCGACTATCCAACAGTAAGTAATACCACAAAAGTAAGCCTACATGGAATTTTTTAAAAGGACGTGGAACGATGTAATGCCATTAAGTGGTTTTGAAAATGGAGTGGACAAACCAATCAGTCAACAAAGGAATTAAGAAATGAATTGGCAGCTTCCCTGGTAGTCCAGTGGCTAAGACTTACCCTCCCAATGCAGGGGGCGCTGGTTGGATCCCTGATCAGGGAACCAGACCCAACATGCCCCAACTAAGAGTTCACATGCCGCAACTAAAAAGGTTCCACGTGCTGCAATGAAGATCAAAGATCCTGAGTGCCATAACAAGACCCGGCACAGTCAAATAAATTTTTTTTTAAAAAGAAAGAAATTAATTAATACAAGAGCCTGAAATCCAATAGGAAAGAAGTGAGAAAATGTGAATTGGGAACATTATCAAACTCTACTTTCACCGTAGGATCAGAACATTTATTATTAATTTTTTATTAAAAATTAAATTGTCACTGGACCATTTGGTCTTAAGTTCTACATGATTTTTGCTTGTGCATGTGGAGAGAATGATTTCCAGAAACACACTCCTGTTGACCCCACAGAGTATGGGATAAATAGATTGTGCTGGTGGTGTTGAGAAGTTGGCTTCTTGCCATTTCATATGAAGACAGTGAAAAAGACTGCTAGGGAGTTAGAAATTATGTGTTAGGTACAATTTTTAGTTCTCTGGATATGAAATACTCACTACTTTATATTTGAGGACTCACATGTGAGTCTTAATGTAGAAAGATGGAAAAAGACAAAATAATAAGGCAACATCAAACAGTGTGCTAGTTTTGAGGCATAATCTAATGTAACCTGATTATTTTATAATTTGTCGTGTTTCTTTAAAAGGTTTGATAAGTAGGCTATTTTTTTCTTTTCTATCCAAGTCTGCCCTCTTGTTCTCCCTCTTGTTCTAAACAGGAAGAACAATCCTGATGATTATGAATGAGAATACATAGTCCCTGGTGGGATCATGGCTTCTAATTCTATTTCATCCCATTCATAAACCATCCTAGGTAAGTTACCGGTTGAATACAAGTACTGAATTATTCAGTGGAAAGTGCATGGAAATATCCTGTGAAATAAGGAGAGCCTATAATACGCATTTAGTATTCTTTCAATCAACTGTCCTATGTCATGTCCACCTAATCCTCTCCCTACCTTCAGCTCAGCAAGCCCTTCAGCTTACACACACACACACACACACACAAGCACACAAACTCATTCTAAATAATCCCTCTCTGCCTTAACACAAGGAAGTCTTCTTTAACATACTTCATTCCATAATAAAATCCTTGTCAGAGCTATTTTTAAAATAAAGGACTGCTTTCAAGGAAAAATTATAAATAGGACCTCATTAATCGAGACTCAGCCTCAGTAATTTTACATATGTAAGAAGAGTGTAAAAAAATGCCATATCTGATCCCTTATGAGCACAAATAATTTCCACTCTTATCACAGTCATCCTTCTATCCTAAGGGTATGGGTGGCCCATTTCTAAAGCAGGTGTATTTTAAAGAGTTTGGTTTACATGGTTCCAACTTAAAATGAATTAGCAAATGAATTCCAGGGATACATTTGAGTAAGAAAGAGGGCTACAAATGGTGTGAGGCTTGATTGAAAACTGTAAGATACATTTGAATCCAGCAAAGATTTTTTTAAATGATTTTGCTCTGCACTTTCCGTTAATGTTCATTGAATAGATTCATATCACAAACGGAAGAGTGGAAAGCGTAGGGCGATGATTTGCCTAGAGAAAGAGATAGAGGTAGAGATAAAAGGCCAGTGTTTGGGAGTCAAGAAGAAGGGAGGAAGGTGGGAAGGAGGAGGAGGAAGATCATGTCGGAAGAGGAAAGAGACAGAGGGAAGAAGAAGAAGAAAATCAACATTTTAAATATCTGTAGGAATATGTATTAGAAAACAAACCCATGAAGCCTTCAGTGGGGCCCAAGGCTACTGTGTACAGGGTGCTTCCAGCATTCTACACTCTCGTGTAGCCAAAAGTAGGGTGTCCTCTGCTCACAGTGATGGTCCTCGATGGAAAACAGTGTAAACTCCAAATTCTTCTTGGAGTCCTGCAGGCTAGGGGCCCTGATATGCAGGTGAACATCAGTGCTGGAAGGGACTTGATGGTCCCAACTTCTCCCTGGTCTACAGTCATTGTTGTTCAGACACTCAGTCGAGTCTGATTCTTTGCAACCCCAGGACTGCAGCTCACCAGGCTTCCCTGTCCTTCAGTATCTCCCAGAGCTTGCTCACACTCATGTCCATTGAGTCAATGATGCCATCTAACCATCTTTGCCCTCTGTCATCCCCTTCTCCTCCTGCCTTCAATCTTTCGCAGCACCAGGGTTTCTAATGAGTCGACTCTTCGCATTAGGTAGCCAAAGTATGGGAGCTTCAGTTTCAACATCAGTTCTTCCAATAAATAATCAGGATTGATTTCCTTTGGGATTGACTGGCTGGATCTCCTTGCAGTCCAAGGGACTCTCAAGAGTCTTCTCCAGCACCACAGTTCAAAAGCATCAATTCTTTGGCACCCAGCCTTCTTTATAGTCCAACTCTCACATTCATACACGACTACTGGAAAAACCATAGCTTCGACTATATGGACCTTTGTTGGCAAAGCAATGTCTCTGCTTTTTAATATGCTGTCTAGGTTACACTTTCATAAAGAGGAATTATGTCACTGTCACAAAGATATACAATTGCTTCCCTGACCTGCACCTTGGTTATCTCTCCAAGCTTATCTTTGGCCCTCTCTCACTTATATGGCTTCCCTGGTGGCTCAGAGGTTAAAGCGTCCGCCTGCAATGCGGGAGACCTGGGTTCGATCCCTGGGTCGGGAAGATTACCTGGAGAAGGAAATGGCAACCCACTCCAGTATTCTTGCCTGGAAAATCCCATGGATGGAGGAGTCTGGTGGGCTACAGTCCACAGGGTTGCAAAGAGTTGGACACGACTGAGCAACTTCACTTCACTTTCACTTTCTCACTTATATTGACTTTGTGTTTTTTCAGTTTCTTCCCAGAGTCAGGTTCTTTATAAGAGCCTTCACCAATGTGTCTCCCTTTGCCAAAAAAACTGCCCTTCTCTCTTATCCCCTGAGTATCACTTACTTCTTCAGGAATCAAGCATCCTATCAATGGCAAACCTCTTGTAACTGAAGTCACAGAAACCCCGACTCAATTAGCTTATTTATAACAAAGATGTATTGTAAAAAATGAAGTCTTTTTTAGATGAAAATATTACTTGTTTCTTAATATTTAATTGGTGGATAATTGCTTTACAATGGTTGTGTTGGTTTCTGCTGTACAACAACCTGAATCAGCCATAAGTAAATATATCTATATCCTCTGCCTCCTGAAGGACGATGGGACAGAAAGACGGACAAAGCAGGGTCATTGATGACATTGTTGAGGAGCTGAGTTCACCAGCCTGAGAAGTCCCAGATGGATCCTTTGCCTATTTGGCTCCTTCGTGGTTGCAGATGGATGGTATGGTTCTAA
Organism: Oreotragus oreotragus; assembly: GCA_006410675.1. Classification (NCBI taxonomy): domain Eukaryota; kingdom Metazoa; phylum Chordata; class Mammalia; order Artiodactyla; family Bovidae; genus Oreotragus; species Oreotragus oreotragus. The sequence goes on along the minus strand of SJYX01003766.1, from coordinate 80,675 downwards.
TACAGGCAAAACACGAAGTCACAACATCATCCATAGGAGAGGAAAGCCTCTCTTGGTCTCTGAGTGTCTCTAAGAGGAAGGAAATATTTCTCAGCATCCTCAATCAGACTTTCAACTCTCAGTGACCAGCACTGTGTAACAAACCCATGCCTAAACCAATCACCAGCAAGAGAGGGATTACCATGATTGGATTAGTGAAGCGCAGATTACAGGAACAGAATTAAGTCAGCCAGAAAAGAGGATGGTGTCAGACTGGCAACCAACACTATTTTCTACAACCCCCAAACCCTTGCATGTTTCTTTAGGGGACCATGTCCTGCCACTGCTCTCGATTTCGCCCCCTCAGAAATCATATATTGTGATCGACTATTCACTTATATGCATGCATGTTATGTTGCTCAGTCATGTCTGACTCTTTTGTGGCCCCCTGGAATGTAGCCTGCCAGGCTCCTCTGTGGAATTTTCCAGGGAAGAATACCGGAGTGGGTTGTCATTTTCTCCTCCAAGGGATCTTCTTGACACAGGGATTGAACCCGTGTCTTCTGTGTCTTCTGTATTGGCAGAGATTTCTTTACCACTGAACCACCTGAGGAGTCATTCACATATTTGTCTACCCATTAATTTTCGGAGAAGGCGATGGCACCCCACTCCAGTACTCTTGCCTGGAAAATCCCATAGACAGAGGAGCCTGGTAGGCTGCAGTCCATGGGGTCACTAAGAGTCAGACACGACTGAGCAAATTTTAGAGCTTCTTAAAGTTATACATTATGGCTTATTCACTGTTACACTCTAGAACCTAGTAGAGGCTTGGAGCTTAAGAATGAATGAATACATGAATACATGAATGGCTATATAGAAAGTAAAATGTGAGTCGCTCAGTCGTGTCTGACTCTTTGTGATCCCACGGACTGTAACCCATCAGGTTCCTCTGTCCACGTGACTCTCTAGGCAAGAATACTGGAGTGGGTTGCCATTTCCTTCTCCAGGGGATCTTCCTGATCCATGGATTGAACCTGGGTCTCCTGCAGTGCAGGCAGATTCTTTTCTGTCTGAGCCACCAGGGAAGCCCAAATCATTATATAGATGATAGCTATTGGATACACGGGTAATCAATAACTTTCTAATGTAGCCATTCTTTTTCCCATTCTACACTTGGGCGAACTCCCCTTCAGAAAGAATGAAAAGCTTTTGCATCCATCATCATGCTATGGAACAGAGCCAGAACTTAACTTCAGAGGCTCTAAGCTGAATGCCGCATCCAACAGAAATGAGGAAAAGAAGGCCAGTGTATTAAAAGACCTTCCTAGTGTCCCAGAGTAGCAGTGCTTGGAACGCTCTTTTTTTTTTTTTTTTAATATAATTTTATTAACATGTCCAAAGACCATTTAAAATATTGAGTACAGACACACACATAACCCTAAGACTTTTATTCAACCTGACTCAAATCTTTCTCCGACTTTAGCTTTTTTTTCATCCCAGAAACATTTATATAACAAATTGACCATGATCTTTTGAGGATTCGGTTTGCAATCCCAACAAATTAAGGACCCTGAAGAATCAATTATTTTTACTTATCTCCCAGGCTAAAGGGGTGGAAGCCCTACATTTCTGGAACTTTGGCTGGAAACCTCTTGAAAGCATTACAGAAAAGCCAAGGGAATTAGACAATAAGAATTCTTTCAAAACAGTAGGATTTAGAGGATCTTATTACCTACTTTATAATCTTACCTTAAGGCTGTAGAAAGTATTAATTGGAGCAAAGACATCCAAAAGGGAACAGCGACTCTAAGTCATCTACATTGTTGAAGCCTGTCTTTTATCTTTTTAATTTGTTACCTTGCCTTGCCCTTAGCATCTCTTTCAGATAAACTTTCCCAACTCTTGACTCCCTAGTATATTTCTTTTTTTCCCCCTCAGGACACCGACAGGAAAAATAAAAAGAGCTGGGCCAAGTGAATCAATGGCACTTCAAACTCCATTTCCTGCCCTGTTCAGTGGCTGATCCCTTCAAGAAAAGTGGGCTGGAGAACAGAGCAGGCACTAGACAGAAGAAAAACTCTGAAGCATCTCTAGAGCTGCCTTACATAAGGCCTGAATTCCCAGCATCCAGTTCTAACCATGGGGTGCAGCCCACCAGACTCCTCTGCCCACGGGATTTTCCAGGCAAAAGCACTGGAGTGGGGTGCCATTGCCTTCTCTGAGAAGCAAGATACTATTTCTCAATAGAACGTGTGAAACATTTTAAAGTAGGTCGGAAGCCACTCTGATCAATGAAAGCAGGATGTGCTAACAGCATCCTGTGGTTCCCCACTCACTGTGCCTGGGAGACCACCTCATCCCACTCACACTTTTTTTTTTTTTAAGTAATCATCTTTGGAAAAAAAAAAAAAAAAAAAAAATCATAATCCTATGGAAAATGGCTGGAGGAAAAGGGACTTTTGATCTTCATAAAGGGACCAAAAAGCCAAATCAACCCCTATTTTAAGGAAAATGGGTCTTGGTATAATTTCCTCTCCCAATTTGTAAATGGTTTCTCAGTGCATTAGGCTAACACTTAATTCCCTTTTTGCAGAAGATTTCTGAAGGCTATCACGGGTACTGAAATATTGCTTAAACTGCAGTCTTTGATTCAATCAAAAAATGCCAGTCCCTGGGTGCCCCTCCCAGATCCTCTGACTCTGAAGTTCTGAGCGATAGGGCCAAAAATCAGAAACAGCTCCTTGGGTAATTCTTACCTATGCTAACGCTGGAAGACCCATAGGCATGGCAAATGAACTCATGGACTTTGGACTCAGAAAGCACAGGATTTGAAGGCTGTAAGCTTAATAAACAAGAGAAATCAACTCGTATGAGGAAAGGAAATACGTTTCATCTTTATTGGTTTAACTAAGTAAACAGGATATTTATGAAGCCTGGTAGCTGCAAAATGTCAGGTTCACAAAGATTTTATCGATGACAACCAACCCACCCTCGGTTCTGTGAAACTGATTTGTGTGCCCTGTCTTTCTCAACTCCTGTCATTTTATCATGACTTATGAGTTGGGCCCTTCCTTTTGCTTCTCACCTGTTCTGCATATGTCTAGACAGTACACTCTCCAGACTGGACAGGTGCCTGTGAACAATCGTTTGGATTCAGATATTTAACCTCGCCCATTATTTTGACACTTTTTGACAGATTCTAAACTAAGAAACAGCCAAAGGGCTAACCCCACAGCCCCCACCCTTGAGGCCTCCAACCCCCCCAAAAAAAGCCTGAGATTGGCACTGGAGGTTTTGATGGGTAGGGATTCCAGAGTCTGTTTTCTGAGTCTGGTTGACACTCAGCAGAGCCAAGGTCCTCACATGGAGTGGTGAACCGGGTTAAAGAAAGGATCTACGTGAGACTTCCCTTGTGGTCCAGCGGCTAAGATTCCAAACTCCCAGGGCAGGGGTCCCAAGGTTCGATCCCTGGTCAGGGAACCAGGCTTCACAAGCTGAAATTGAAGATCCCATGTGCCGCAATGATGACCAAAGGTCCTGAGTGCAGCCTGGACCTGGCTCAGCCACATGAATCAACACATTTTTAAAAAGAATGGTTCTGGGTATTTCTTAAACTTGCTCTGATTGGAATCAAAGAACACAACTGGAGTGAGCGAAAGTAGATAATGATGATGATGATGATGCCACTGAGGCAGTTCAGAGGCTCCAGTGAAAGTCTAAACAAGCAAGCCAATAGAAAGATAGGGAGCCAGGGCTATTTCCAGGTTTTCAGCAAGGAGAGTGGGCTGGTCTTTGTTCCAGGATCCTGGTTTTACTCGACTCTGCTCTCAGCACCCACTCTCGCAGGAGAAAGACTCTGACGACCTCCCTACCAATCACTTTCTCCATGGCCTGGCGGGAAGTGTCACACAGTGGAAACAGACATTCTGCAGCCACAAAGCTTCTTGTGAGTGGGGTGGCCCAGTCCAAACAGTAGCCCCAGGCAACCCCTCTGGCACTTACCATGATCTTAAAAAAATACAATAAAATGCAACAGAATGTAAACTCTCAGCAGACTGACAAACTGTTGAGGGAAGATGATCTATGCCTGATTTATCCCGACACCTCCTATGAGGGCTTAGCACCTGCAAACACTGGGTTTGGACTCGGCCTGTCACCATTTGAATTGCTAGTCTCCTTACCAAAGACTTCCCTGGTGGCTCAGAGGTTAAAGCATCTGCCTCCAATGCAGGAGACCCAGGTTTGATCCCTGGGTCGGGAAGATCCCCTGGAGAAGGAAATGGCAACCCATTCCAGTATTCTTGCCTGGAGAATCTCATGGATGGAGGAGCCTGGGAGTCTACAGTCCCATGGGGTTGCAAAGAGTCGGACATAACTGAGCGACTTCACTTTCACTTTCACTTACCAAAGTTGCTCATCTGATTTTCAGTATATCTCAACTCGAAAACTATTCATTTGTAAAATAGGACAGTGCTGGTACTTAATTCTCAGGTTACTGCAAGGATGAAATGTGAATACCGGCATCCATCTAACACAGCATCACCCGGTGAGGAATTTCTTCACCTCCCAACCTCAACTGGGAAAACTGTCCACAGCCCAGGGGGAAAGGTACAAATCTCATTAACAGACAGCAGCTGTTATTAACAAAGACTCTTTATTAACAAAGACTCTCATTAACAAAAACTCTTTGTTCAACCTGAACCTGCTGAGTGATGAGTAAGTTCAGTTCAGCTCAGTCGCTCAGTCGTGTCCGACTCTTTGCGACCCCATGAATCGCAGCACGCCAGGCCTCC
>SJYX01003766.1:16553-75697 GCA_006410675.1 Oreotragus oreotragus | reverse complement strand
GCCATAAGGGTGGTGTCATCTGCATATCTGAGGTTATTGATATTTCTCCCGGCAATCTTGATTCCAGCTTGTGTTTCTTCCAGTCCAGCATTTCTCATGATGTACTCTGCATAGAAGTTAAATAAGCAGAGTGACAATATACAGTCTTGACATACTCCTTTTCCTATTTGGAACCAGTCTGTTGTTTCATGTCCAGTTCTAACTGTTGCTTCCTGACCTGCATACAGATTTCTCAAGAAACAGGTTAGGTGGTCTGGTATTCCCATCTCTTTCAGAATTTTCCACAGTTTATTGTGATCCACACAGTCAAAGTGATGAGTAAACTGTCCCTTTAAATCTAAAAGAGATATGCCAAGGATAGATGTCCAGAGTTTCTAAAGAGGCCCTGTAGCAATGAAGACGTCTCCTTGGTGAACTATTTCCAATCTTCCTCCGATAAAGCCTTGACAACCACTCTCATGCTCTGCTTCTGCTTTGCAAATTATTCAAATACTTGACTGGTATAACAGGGTGAGAAATTAGTTGAAATCTTGCTCTCCTCTTCACTCATTTCCAGACTTTTCCACTCAGGGCTGGAAATAGAAATAGGGTCTGGAGTTCCACTAAGGGGAAAGTCCTATGGCCACACGAAGAAACTGGAGAGGCCAGAATGTATGTAGGGTACAGGGCCAAGGCTTAGAGCCATGAGGCTTAGGGCCACGCCTTGGAACTTCAGCAGCATGGGTGTTCTGGAGGTGCATCCCTGGTGCCCGACTCAGGGACATTGCTGGACCACGCTGGACAGCCCTGCAAGAGGTGTAACGGCTGCCCCCAGCTAGCATCCCACCCTCATTTTGAAAGGACCATGTAAACTCTTGAGTTTTTATGTCCAATGGGGAGACATCCTAGATATCAGACTTTTAAAAATTAATTTATTTTAATTGGAGGCTAACTACTTAACAGTATTGGAATGGTTTTTGATACGTTGACATGAATCAGCCATGGGTGTACATGTGTCCCGCATCCTGAACCCCCCACCCACCTCCCTCCCCATCCCATCCCTCAGGGTCATCCCATCGCCCCGGCCCTGAGCACCCTGCCTCATGCATCGAACCTGGACTGCAGCTTCTTAATGACCTCAGCCCGGTGGGGACACTCCATTCTATTTATAGATATTTTTTCTTGTTATGTGATACCTATTTTTTTAATTGGAAGCTAATTGTTTTACAACATTGTGTTTCTGCTATACAACAAGGTGAATCAGCTACATGCACACATATATCCCCTCACTTTTGAGCCTCCTTCCTACCCCACCCCTGTCTCACCCCTCAAGGTCATCACCCCTCTGGAGCATGGAGCTGAGCCCCTGTGCTACGCAGCAGCTTCCCACTAGTGAATGTCTTACACCCGGCAGTGCATACAGGTCATTGCTGCTCTCCAATGCATCCCACCCTCTCCTTATTTGTGTCACATTTCTTGTACCTCTGCCACAGGGGAGCAATCCCTCCTTGATATATACACATATACCTCTGTGTGCGTGTGTGTGAGCACACACATGCACACTCAGTCATGTTTCACTTTTTATGAATCCATGGACTGTAGTCAGCCAGGGTCCTCTGTCCATAGGATTCTCCAGGCAAGAATACTGGAGTGGGTTGCCATTTTCTCCTCCAGGAGATTGTCCCGACCCAGGGATCGAACCCATGTCTCATGTCTCCTGCCTTGGCAGGTGGATTCTTTACCATTGCAGGTTCTGGGCCTGGCAAAGGAGTGTGGGTGTCTTTGAGCACCTCTGGCCACCCTGATATGACTGGGTCTGTCCTCAAGACTCAGACTTCTGGTGAGCAGGGATTTCATGCAGAGACCCTGCCCTCATTCAGCCTGCCCTCAGCCTTGGGCTCCACCGGGCCCCCAGCCCCCAGGGTGGCCCCCAGTTACATACCTCCACCGTTCCTGCACATTCTGCCTGCCTACCAGCAGCCTTACTTACTGCTCGCTGTTGCAACCACCTTCTGAAGGGTGCTCAGAGCCTCTCTGGTCAGTGCAAACAGTCCCCCAGCTCCCTGCAGCCCAAATCACAAGCCTTCAAACCTACCTGAGGCAACTCTCCCTACTGGACAAACTGAACCCTGAAGAGGGGTGGGCTGGGCGGGGCCTCTCCTGGGCAGGGCCCATTACTCTAGGAGCCCGGCACCCTTTGCTAGAATTCCTAAGAGGTGTTACTGTGTCAGCCGAGGCTCTGGGGCAGTCTGCCTCCCAGACTCACTATTGTATGTAGTGTATGTATATGTGTATTTGTAAATGTGATAGAATTCTGGGAAGCCACATATATACATCCTAGTATCATCTAAGCTCCAGCCTGCCCCCTGATCACTCTCTTCTCAGGGAGCAACTCCTTCAGCAGCCCCTGCTCAGTGGGCTGGACCAAGCAAAGCACATGGTTGGGGAGGGGCAGTGACTGAATGTGCTAGGTGGCTTCAACCCAACATCCCCCTGCACCTACAACTATGGATGAAGGTAGAGTGTGGCTGGAGTGAGCCCATAACTCCTGTTGCCCCCACAGAAAACCAGTGAATCCTGGGCCCTACAGAGAGGATCCAGAGTTTGAAAGGTGCAGAAACAGAGAGGCCAGGAGGGGCCATCAGAAAGAGATCAGCAGCAGAAAAGACAGGCAGAGATTAAAAGGGAGGCTCAGACGAGAACCAGAATAACCAGCCAGGACAGGTGCAGAGCACCAGCATCAGGAAGATAATTCTAACCTGAGATTCTATTGCTGCTGCTGCTGCTAAGTCGCTTCAGTCATGTCTGACTCTGTATGACCCCATAGATGGCAGCCCACCAGGCTCCCCCGCCCCTGGGATTCTCCAGGCAAGAACACTGGAGTGGGTTGCCATTTCCTTCTCCAACGCATGAAAAGTGAAAAGTGAAAGTGAAGACACTCAGTCATGTCTGACTCTTCCCGACCCCATGGACTGCAGCCCACCAGGCTCCTCCATCTATGGGATTTTCCAGGCAAGAGTACTGGAGTGGGGTGCCATTGCTTTCTCCGGAGATCCTATTAGTTGTATTCATAGTCATTAAATTTTATGATGATCCAGGCACTGTGTTTAGATATAGTAATCTCACCTGACTCCCTAAACAACCTGGCCAAATAGTATTAAGAACTCCACCCTATAGAAGAAGAAACAGAACACGGAAGTCACCCAAGGCAGCCAGCTGATAAGCAAATGGGGAGAGGGGAGGGGGCCATGGGGCAGGGCCAGAAGGAAGGACTGATGCTGACAGTGAAGCTCCAATACTTTGGCCACCTGATGCAAAGAGCTGACTCATTGGGAAAGACCCAGATGATGGGAAAGACTGAAGGTGGCAGAGGAAGAGGTGGTTAGATAGCATCACTATGAAGGGACATGAATCTGAGCAAACTCCGGGAGAGAGTGGAGGACAGAGGGGCCTGGCGTGCTGCAGTCCATGGCGCCACAAAGACCTGCACGTGACTTAGCAACTGAACAACAGTCACTGCTCGTGACTCACTGTAATCATGTTCCGTCAAGTCATGGCAAACACCGAATCAGTAAGCACCGAGTTCACTCCTGAGGGAAGTACATTTTCATCAACCAGTCAACACATGTTTTATCTGTGTTTCTGTTTAAAGACACCTTATTAAATATATGTGAGTATTAGTCACTCAGTCGTGTCCGACTCTTTGTACCCCATGGACTGGGGCCCACCAGTCTCCTCTATCTGTGGGATTCTCCAGGCAAGAATACTGAAATGGGTTGCCACTTCCTTCTCCAGGGGATCTTCCTGATCCAGGGATCAAACCTGGGTCTCCTGCAGTGCAGGCAGATTCTTTACAGTCTGAGCCACCAGGGAAGGCGCATAGGATTTATACTTAATTCATTAACACTGAATTCACAGACAACAACAGCGCTGTAACCCTGCCTGAACAAGGCTTACTGACACAAGCATTTTCTCCATAAGACACATCTCAGCCTTTTTGCACCTGGGAACACCAGACAGCTCTTTAGCAGTATGCGTGGCAGCTGTTCGAAACAGCAAAGTCACAACCCAGATCACAGAAATGTGGAAAACGTGATGCTAAGTACACTATGAAAGAGACCTCGTCAAAGTCTGAGCAGAAAAAACAGTGTCACCTTGATAGACCTCAGCCAGGAATGTATGCGTTTGACAACTCAATTTTTTTTCACGTCTATGTATGTCCATAAATAACTGGGAAAGAGCGAGTATCAATTTGATGATTACAGATAAGTCTTAGCAAGCACAGTAAGTAACATACGAACCTTCAAATTATGAACTTTCAAAGATGGAAACACACATTCGCATGTCCAATCATGTACATTTGGAAGTTTGTTCATGTATCTGCATTCTCTACAAGTGATGGTGCTTTTGTGTACTTTACAGTCTTATATATAGTAGTTCAGTATGTTTATTTCAAGCCCAGAACCTTCCATCTGTGTCAGATATGAGTGAGATCGAAGCTTGCCCCTCCATCTCCTATTGCTGATGATCCTTCAGCTCTACCATCTCCCACCTCCTCTCCTTCCTGCAGTCAGTAACTCTTCTTGCCTCTTCACTCAGTGCCAGCCCATGTATGCAGCTGTTGTATGGTTTTTCCAGCAGTCATGTATGGATGTGAGAGTTGGACCATAAAGAAAGCTGAGCATCAAAAAATTGATGCTTTTGAACTGTGGTGTTGGAGAAGACTCTTGAGAGTCCCTTGGACTGCAAGGAGATCCAACCAGTCCATCCTAAAGGAAATCAATCCTGAATATTCATTGGAAGGACTGATGCTAAAGCTGAAACTCCAAAACTTTGGCCACCTGATGCGAAGAACTGACTCACTGGAAAAGACCCTGATGCTGGGAAAGATTGAAGGCAGGAGGAGGAGACAACAGAGGACAAAATGGTTGGATGGCATCATGGACTCGATGGACATGAGTTTGAGCAAGCTCCGGGAGTTGGCGATGGACAGGGAGGCCTTGGCATGCTGCGGTCCATGGGGTCACAAAGAGTCAGACACGACTGAGCAACTGAACTGAACTGTACTTTTCATGGTACTGCACTGTAAAATGAAAAATGTTTACTTTCTGTGTTTGTTTTTTATGAACTATTTGTGTGAAAAGTATTATAAACCTATGACAGTATTGTATAGCCAATTGTGTTCTTTGGGTACCTAGGCTAACTTTGTTGGACTTAAAAACAAATTGGACTTAAAAAGGCACTCTGAACAGAAGTTTCAGGTAAGCGAGTTCCCAAGTGTGGAATCAACAAGCCATGACGGTTGACAATAGTTTCTCCACTAGCAGTTCTGCCTTGAGCAGGAGAAGCACCTGAGCCCATTTCCCCATCTGTAAAACGGGGCTTACATTGCCTTCCCCCAAGGTTTCCAGGGAGTATGAGGCTGTTGACTCAGGGAAGCAGGTGAAATGGGCTCAGAAAAATTTCACCCCTTTCTGCCTCTCTCCAGATGCATGGTGGATTATCTCCCATCCCTACACTAATGAGAAGCCTCAGCGAGGCTGAGTGATTATTCAAGGTCACACAGCTTAAAAGCATCTGACCCAAGATGCTCCTCAAGGAAGGACTCATTTGAAGTCCCCCAACCCACTGCCCCGATAACTGCAACATGAATGGACTTGCTTGTGCATGTTCTTTTTTTTCCCTTCTCCTGTTCAGTTCCTCTTCTCTCAGCCCAGGGAGACCGGCCATAGGGAGGAAGAAAATGAGCCGATTAGTCTGGGCTGGGCAAATACCATTACACAGCAAGCCTGCCGGTAGGGAGTTCATGGAGTCAAGCGTAGGCATTGAATCCCAGCGCATCACAGCACTGAAGTCATCTTCATCTTTTAGCTTCTTTCCAGGCCATTCATTCACCAAATAGACAAATATCTGCATTTTTGTAGATAAAAATGAATGCAGAAGGAGCCATTTCCAAAGATAGATGACTGTCCTTTTTCCTTCAGCAAAGTTTAAAAAGGTAAAAATTATCATATTATGGGCTCAGTGGTCATGGAGAGAAAATGAGGCCACTGCTCAACGGGGGAAATTGCTCTCCTTGCTCAGGAATGTTTTAGCATTAAATTAACTCTCCTATCTCCTGCCTGCTAATAGGAAAGCTCTCACCTCTCTGTTTGGCAGGGGATCTACATTTGCATTTAGATGGAGCTGTTGTAAAGATGGCCCTGCACAGAGGCCTCCATCCCTTATTTACAATAGCAGTCGAGTGATAAAATGATTATCACATAAGAGGTTGTTTCACTGGTTTTGATAGAGCCGGAACTAGAATGGGAAAACCTGTCATGTGAATTAGTCAATGAAAGGAAAGGATAGTTTTTCCACCTGGTGAGAGCTCTGTGGCCTCTTTGACAACCCTGAGGCATGCTAGCTCCCCGCTGTCTGACAGAACTCGACTGTCCAGACACTTACTGTTGTTTAGTTGCTAAGTCGGGTCTGACTCTTTGCGACTTTATGGACTATAGCCTGCCAGGCTCCTCTGCCCATGGGATTTCCCAGGCAAGAATACTGGAGGGGGTGCCATTTCCTTCTCTAGGGGATCTTCCTGACCCAGGGATTGAATTGCGTCTCCTCCATGGGCAGGCAGGTTCTCTGCCACTGAGCCAGCAAGGAGGGTCCAGACACTGGCTCCCTGTAAAAAGGCAGCAGAGGCTGCTGTTTCTTACGCTCCTGCTGCTTCCTGGACAGATTCCACATTACAGTTTGCAGATCTCTTCACATCTCATAGCGGAAGGCAACATGCAGATGGTTGTTCCCAATTTTTGGATGAGGAAACTGAGGCTTGGAGCTGGGGTGCAATGATTCTCCCTTGGCCATACGGAGAGAATGAGAGTTTGAGAGCAATTCTAACCCCAACATAATGCACGATCTTTTACCAACACACCTTCTTAATCATCCATCCATCCATCCTCCTCCCGGCATCTTCTTAAGCTCCTAGAACAGATTCCACTGAAGTGGGATCCAGAGAAAAACCGTTCTGATTTCTGCAGTTCATTGTGTGACACTGGGTAGCTCCTCCTACACTTCCACCTTTTTCTAGTTTCCAAGTTTTTATCTATAAAAGTTAAAGATTTGGACAAACGTATCAGTAAGAAAAGCTTCCATCTCCTATATAAGTGTTGCAGCTTGTTCCAGCATACAGGAGCCTGTCCAACAGACTAAGAAAATGTTCAGCTGTCAAGGGAATGAGTCCATTTCAAGCTCCAGAGCAGTGTTTCTCAGGCTTAAGCTGCCATCAGAATCACCTGAAGGGCTTGTTAAAATCTCTTGCTGGCTCACAGAGATTCCGATTCTGTAGGTCCAGGACAGAGCCCAAGAATTTACACTACTAACATGATCCTGGGTAACTCTGATGCTGCTGGTCAAGAGATGGCACTTTGAGCATCATTGCTTTTTTTTTTTTTTTTTTTGTATTTATTTATTTATTTTACACGAACTCCCAAACATGAACCCCCCTCCCACCTCCCACCCCACATATTCCCTCCAGATCATCCCCATACACCAGCCCCAAGCATCCTGCATCCTGCATTGAACATACATAAGAAAGTTCCTACCATGGCAGGAAGGACTCTGACTTGTCACTTTTGAGCCATCACTAGAGCCTTGTCCATTTCTGCTGTTTGCCTCACCTGTGATGACATTAGATGGTATAAGCCCAACCAATGAGAAATCTCACCATCCACATGCCCTTATTGGCTAGGGAAACAATGACCACAGCAACTGACCACGCCAACAGATGGGCAACAGGTGAGGCAGTGGCCTTGAAACGTTTCAATGGGAAAATTCTTACTATTAATACTTTGCAGAAACTATGAAACCAAGTCAAGCACAGTCTTTGGAAAGCTGGTTGTCTGTCCTGTACTAAATAGCAGTATAACTTCCCTCAATCTGGTGATAGATTCAAAAAGAGACAGATTTGGTATGTAGGGTGGATAACCAACAAGGTTGTACTGTATAGCATAGGGAACTATATTCCATAACCTGCAACAAACCATAATGGAAAAGAATATGAAAAATAAACATGTTAGTGGTAAAGAACCTGCCAATGCAGGAGACGAGGATATGATCCCTGGGTTGGAAAGGTCCCCTGGACAAGAGCACGGCAACCTGGAGAATTCCCTGGACAGAGGAGCCTGGCAGGCTACAGTCCCTAGGGTCACAAAGAGTCAGACAGGACTGAAGTGACTTAACATGCATGCACGCAGATATATGTATATGCGTAACTGAGTCACTTTGCTGTACAGAAGAAATTAACACAACATTGTAAATTAACTATACTTCATTAAACTTTTTTTTTTTAAAGATAGATTTTGGCCAGATCAGCCAAATGGATCCAGAGGTGGAACATCCAAGAAGACCCAAGATAACATCCAAGAAGAACTTGTCAACTTAAAAAATAGTCACAACCTAAAAGTTGAGAGTTCTGTTTTATTCAGTGAGAATTTTTAGGGTTTCAAGCCTTGGAGACAGCATCTCAAGTAACCCTGAGAGAACTGTTCTGAGAAGGTTAGGGAAAGAGTCAGGTTATGAAGTTTTGCAACAAAGGGCAGGTTGTCTGAACAACAAAAGCATTTTCATGAAGTAAAGAAAACCAAATATCCCAAGTTAAGGAGTTTGGTGCTTTCCTATGTATGGGAAAATGCTCACTGAAATGCCTTCATGGGCATCTCAGCTGTTCATCTGGTCCCATCACTTCATAGCAAATAGATGGGGAAACAATGGAAACAGTGAGAGACTTTATTTTCTTGGGCTCCAACATCACTGCAGATGGTGACTGCAGTCATGAAATTAAGACACTTGCTCCTTGGAAGAAAAGCTATGACCAACCTAGACAGCTTATTAAAAAGCAGAGACATTACTTTGCTGACAAAGGTCCGTCTAGTCAAAGCTATTGGAGAAGGCAATGGCACTCGACTCTAGTACTCTTGCCTGGAAAATCCCATGGACGGAGGAGCCTGGAAGGCTGCAGTCCATGGGGTTACTGAGGGTCAGACACGACTGAGCGACTTCACTTTCACTTTTCACTTTCATGCATTGGAGAAGGAAATGGCAACCCACTCCAGTATTCTTGCCTGGAGAATCCCAGGGACGGAGGAGCCTGGTAGGCTGCCGTCTATGGGGTCGCACGGAGTCAGACACGACTGAAGTGACTTAGCAGCAGTCAAAGCTATGGTTTTTCCAGTAGTCATGTATGGATGTGAGAGTTGGACCATAAAGAACGCTGAGCACCAAAGAATGGATGCTTTTGAACTGTAGTGTTGGAGAAGACTCTTGAGAGCCCCTTGGGCAGCAAGGAGATTAAACCAGTCAATCCNCAGTCAAAGCTATGGTTTTTCCAGTAGTCATGTATGGATGTGAGAGTTGGACCATAAAGAACGCTGAGCACCAAAGAATGGATGCTTTTGAACTGTAGTGTTGGAGAAGACTCTTGAGAGCCCCTTGGGCAGCAAGGAGATTAAACCAGTCAATCCTAAAGAAAATCAACCTTGAATATTCATTGGAAGGACTGAAGCTGAAACTGAAGCTTTACTACTTTCACCACCTGATGAAAAGAGCCAACCCACTGGAAAAGACCCTGATGTTGGGAAAGATTGAAGGTAGGAGGAGAAGGGGATGTCAGAGGATGAAATGGTTGGATGGCATCACAGATTCAATGAACATGAATTTGAGAAAGCTGCGAGAGATTGTGAAGGACAGGGAAGCCTGGCGTGCTGCAGTTCACGGGATCGAAAAGAGTTGGACATGACTGAGCGACTGAACAACAGTCAGCTATCCTGGGCCAGTATCCCATGTTTTTCACATTGAGAGCTCCCTTGGGCTCACCATAGGGAGTGGCTGCAGGCTGATGGTTGTTAAATCAGAGGTATTTTCCTCCTTCCTGAGTGCCCTTAGGCTCACAGTGGAGAGCTGGAATTGCTGATGACTGTGACCTCCTTGTTTACTGAAATGGCAGGAAATGTTCCATTTTTCAACCTTCACAGCAGGTACTGTGCTGTGTGTCCCTCTAGACCCAGAAAGTGGTCTTGCCAATTGGTTTCTGTCAAACAGCATACAAACTGGAATCCACTCATACATCCCAGCATGGGAGAGCATGATTGGAGAAAAAAAAAAAACTCTCCAGTCTGTGCCTGGGTATCAAGAACTCCTAGCAAAATAGGATCATGAGATGGTGTCCCAGGCTTCCAATGAGTGCTTAATTGCTCAGAGAAGTCTGACTCTTTGTGACCCCATGGACTATAACCCACTAGGCCCCTCTGTCCAGGGGATTTCCCAGGCAAGGACACTAGAGTGGGTTGCCATTCTTCTCCAGGGGACCTTCCTGACCCAGAGACTGAACCCACATCTCTTGCATCTTCTGCATTGGCAGGCTAATTCTTTATCACCTGGGAAGCCCAGAGATCACATGTAAGGGAACTTTAACTCATCATCTAGTGTGTATAAATAATTGCTGATCCTTAAGCTGAGATTTCAGCTTTCATTAAAGCATTCTGCCTTGACAACATCCAGAAAACGGGGTCAGCAGAGATGCCTGGGTAAGTGAATGAGACTGAATGGCTGTGCTGGACTCAGGGAGAGGGAGGGTTAAAAGATTGCCACCTGCTACTGTTGCTTCCACCTCTGGCCCCCACTGCGAGGTAATGACCCCTGAGAGAGAAGGAGGAAGGCCAGACACAGTGTGGAGGGGAAATGTAGATGAAAAGAAATCAGAACGCTTTTTCTTTCATGTTTCAAGTACCAAATTATGCTTGACATTTGAATTTTCCCCAAGGCTCACTTCCATAAAATCAAGCCAAATTACCTGGAAAGGGTTGGAGCTTCCCGGAGAGATTTTGACTGTAATCAAACAGGTCTCCTCCATTGTTCCAGACACTCTGAAAGGATGTGGAGGAGAAGGGGTGGAGGGCAGGTGATGGGAGGCTGGCTAAGGGATGGTGTGGATTTAAAAGTTCCCTTACATGTGATTGGTCAGAGTTCTGGTCAGAGACCCACCACTACCAGACATAGAAGCAGCAGACATCCTAGGATGCAGGCATCCCCAAGAGCTGGGAGAATATGAAGAGGCCAGAACATTCTCAGGCAAAGGGATGTGTAATAACCCTCACATTGGCTAACATTTACAGAGATACCACCTGGAGAAAGAAACGGCAACACACTCTGGTATTCTTGCCTGAGAAATCTCATGGACAGAGGAGCCTGGTGGGCTACAGTCCATGGGGTCACAAAACAGTCAGACGGGACTTAACAACTAAACAACAACAACAATATTGCAGGACAGGCACTGTGCTGGGGCCCCTACTCAAAGTTTGAACTTCAGGACGGCCAGGGGCTGTTATTATTCAACCTTTGACTATGAAAGCTGGAGACGAGAAAAGATGAAGTCATTAATCCTCTTCCAGATGCCAAAACCTGAGTGCAGGTGCTACGGTACTGCCTGAATGACCACGTGTGATGCCAATGCCCCAGGACGAGGAAAGGGGCAACTCAGTACCAAACTATCACGCTCTGCTCTACTGTGATAAGTCACTTCAGTCGTGTCCGACTCTTAGCGACCCCATGAACCAGCCCACCAGGCTTCTCTGTCCATGGGATTCTCCAGGCAAGAATACCGGAATGGGTTGCTGTGCCCTCTTCCAGGAGATCTTCCCGACCTAGGGACTGAACCCTCATCTCTTACATTCTCCTGCATTGGCAGGCAGGTTCTTTACCACTACTGCCACCCAGTATTGAATATCAAACTATCAATGGGTAGAACTTTCCCAGAGGCCCAGTGGTTAAGATGCTATACCTCCAATGCAGCGGACACAGGTTCAATCCCTAGTTGGGGAATTAAGATCTCACATGCGGTGCAGTGTGGCCAAAAAGCTGAAGCTCAAAGTATCACTAGGCATCATTATTTGATTGAATCAACCAAGTCACCCAGTTTCAGGGGCTTCATCTAGACTAACTTACATTCATTGACTAGTCAAAAACCACTCATTCTATCACATCTTTCTCCTGCTAGACACACCAGTGTCGATGTTGGATAGGCGTGGACACCAGGCTGGGAAAAATCTTTTAGACCAGTGGAAGCTCACTGCTGCAGGAGGCCTTGGCCTTCTCCAAAAGGTTCTTCTGGATGTTGCCTCAGAAGCTGGACCTGCTTCCTGTGGATTCCTTGCTGACTCTACTCTCTGAGTCGCCCATTCTTGTGGGTGACTGTGGTTTAAATTCTTGCTTTCACTGGACTTGGTTCTTTGCTCTTTCCAAGCAGCACTTCCCTCCTTGCGCTCTGACATCACCTTTGTTGGTCCCTACCATTTATTCACACGGATTAATGCTGAACACTCCTAACACTTCTCCACACCAACTCTCGACCCTTCAGCAGTTCTGCCAAAGTCGTATTTCTAGAAGCAAATCTGATCATACCAACTGTCTGCTCCAAACCCTCTCACAGCTTTTGAACTCTTCTGGAATCAAGCACAGGTGCTTCATGGGCTGCGCAAAGACCTTCGGGCTCTGCTCCCCGGGACCCACCTCTCTCCAAGCCCTGCTTTTTCCTCCGTGCTCCACCCATTGTCCACCATCAGCACATCTACAGACAGACAGTGCTTTCTGTATCCCCCAAAACTTTGCAGGACACCTGCTGGACACACCAGTGTCAATAGCTCAGATGGTAAAGATTCTGCCTGCAATGTGGGGGACTTGGGTTAGAACCCTAGGTTGGGAAAATTCCCTGGAAAAAGGAATAGCAACCCACTTCAGTATTCTTGCCTGGAGAATCCCATGGACAGAGGAGCCTGGTGGGTTACAGTCCATGGGGTTGCAAAGACTTGGACACAACTGAGCAACTCACACTTTGACACTCTCTTGTCCTCAGGCAGATAAAGTCATGGTGGTGGGAGGAGGTTCGTTCCAGGCAAGCCCCTGCCCATTCTTCAGTTCTCACTCAAATGCCACCTGTAGGCACAAGACCCATGTATCTCTCTGAGCAATTACAGCCACCTCTACCTCATTTCTGCCCACTGGAAGGCCCCATGGGACTGACAGAGGTGACTGAGCAGGAGTTTCAGCCAAGCATGACCTCTGAATAGGCAACACGTGGAACCAACCAGTCATCCAGAAAAACATCCAGGGAAAAGTTCTCTAGCAGGAAGCAATTCTCTAATAGGATGGAAATCAAAGTGAACATTACAGAAAATGCCAGCTCTAACTCCCAAGTTAGAGGGAGCACTCCCGAGTTTGCGCTCCAGAGGAGCAAACTTGGAAAATACTGTATTCATTGCTAAGCAGACTTTGCTCAGCTTCACGGCAGAGACAACCCCAATGAGGTGGTGTGCCACGCGCCCCTCCCCCGGCAGATGGATGCCTGACTCTGTAGGTTTCCTCCAGGCTCAGATGCATCAGTTCAGTCTACATGGCATGTGTCTTTCTATTCCTGCCTAGAAGCCTCTCAGAACCCCAGACCAACTGGCTGCACCTTGCCCTTCTGTCCACAGCTTCCACAGAGAACTGAAATGAAGTGAAGTGAAAGTCACTCAGTCATGTCTGACTCTGCAACACCATGGAATGAATAGTCCATGGAACTCTCTGGGCCAGAATATTGGAGTGGGTAGCCTTTCCCTTCTCCAGGGGATCTTCCCAATCCAGGGATCAAGCCCAGGTCTCCCTCATTGCAAGCAGATTCTTTACCAGCTGAGCCACCAGGGAAGCCCAAGAATACTAGAGTGGGTAGCCTATCCCTTCTCAGGACTGACAGAGGTGACTGAGCAGGAGTTTCAGCCAAGCATGACCTCTGAATAGGCAACACGTGGAACCAACCAGTCATCCAGAAAAACATCCAGGGAAAAGTTCTCTAGCAGGAAGCAATTCTCTAATAGGATGGAAATCAAAGTGAACATTACAGAAAATGCCAGCTCTAACTCCCAAGTTAGAGGGAGCACTCCCGAGTTTGCGCTCCAGAGGAGCAAACTTGGAAAATACTGTATTCATTGCTAAGCAGACTTTGCTCAGCTTCACGGCAGAGACAACCCCAATGAGGTGGTGTGCCACGCGCCCCTCCCCCGGCAGATGGATGCCTGACTCTGTAGGTTTCCTCCAGGCTCAGATGCATCAGTTCAGTCTACATGGCATGTGCCTTTCTATTCCTGCCTAGAAGCCTCTCAGAACCCCAGACCAACTGGCTGCACCTTGCCCTTCTGTCCACAGCTTCCACAGAGAACTGAAATGAAGTGAAGTGAAAGTCACTCAGTCATGTCTGACTCTGCAACACCATGGAATGAATAGTCCATGGAACTCTCCGGGCCAGAATATTGGAGTGGGTAGCCTTTCCCTTCTCCAGGGGATCTTCCCAATCCAGGGATCAAGCCCAGGTCTCCCTCATTGCAAGCAGATTCTTTACCAGCTGAGCCACCAGGGAAGCCCAAGAATACTAGAGTGGGTAGCCTATCCCTTCTCTAGGGGATCTACCCAACCCAGGAATCGAACCGGGGTCTCCTGCATTGCAGGCAGATTCTTTACCAGCTGAGCTACCAGGAAAGTCCCTAGAGGTCTGGGCCTCCACCTATTTTCTGGCTTCCACTCCCACTGAATCATAAGCACCAAGGTGCTCCCAGCCTGTGGTTGCTTAATTCTTCCTGCCCTGAACTCTACACTAACCCAAATTAACCCTACATTTTCACTGTCCCTTTGAATACCCAAATTTGAACTTCTATCTTTTGGGGATAAAGTCCTGGTTCACCTAACCCGGAGCTCACCTGTTCTTGCCATCTTCTGCAGGCTTTGACTTAAAAAAAAATTTTTTTTTCATTATATTACCTCTCTCTCTCTGCAGGACATATTGAGGCAATTTGCAAATGCCTCGTGACATCACTCAGCTTGGTGCTTTACGGAAATAGGTTTTCAATGAATATTTGATTTGAAACATGAACGGTTTTACTTCCCAGTGATGAATTGTGACTATGAGATGGAGATGATCACTGCGAAGAGGCCCCAGTGGATGGCTGAGCTTAGAGGGCACACCAGGCCCTGGCCAGTTCTGCCCCAAAGTGGGACTCCTTTATGGGAAGTCTCTGCACTGGACCTCCTGTTGTTCTCGTTCAGCTGCTCACTCATGTCCAGCTCTTTGTGACCCCATGGACTGCAGCACACCAGGCTTCCCCGTCCTCTGCTATCTGCTGGAGTTTGCTCAAACTCACGTCCATTGAGTTGGTGATGCCATCCAACCATCTCATCCTCTGTTGTCCCCTTCTCATCCTGCCTTCAATCTTTCCCAGCATCAGAGTCTTTTCCAGTGAGTCATCTCTTTGCATCAGGTGGCACAGCCATGAAATTAAAAGACGCTTGCTCCTTGGAAGAAAAGCTATGACCAACCTAGACAGCGTATTAAAAGGCAGAGACATCACTTTGCCAACAAAGGTCCCTAGAGTCAAAGCTATCGTTTTCAAAGTAGTTGTGTAGGGATGTGACAGTTGTCGCTTCCGTGCACCTGGCTAAGAGCTTCCAGGAGCTCCACCAGAGTTTCAAGCTCTTCTACCCTATCTTCCTTCCTCCCTTCTTCTTTCACAGGCATCAGGCCTGCATAATCAGGCCACTTTCCCTGCCCACACCAGAAAAGTCTGAGGGCCCCACAGGCTCCTCCTGTCCTGTTTTCACAGATAAGGCTCTCGGGTTACTTGTAACTAGACCTGGGCGCTCATTTCCAGGAGGGTCAGCCCTGATGTAGTATCATTCCATCATTCCACAGACAAGGACACTGGGATTCAGAAGCTAAATATCATGCCTTAGGTTGTAAGCCAAGATGATATGGAACAGAGAGAATTTACGTCTTGTGAGATGAATGTCACAGTTTAAAGCAGCAGTTCCCAACCTTTTGAGGGCACCAGGGACTCATTTCATGGAAGACAATTTTTCCAGAGATGGGGTAAGGGGGAAGGTTTCAGGATGACTCAAGGATAGTAGGGTTAGAGAGTCTAATCTATGAGAATCTAATGCTGCCACTGTTGATTTGAGAGGAGATGAAGCTCAAGCAATAATGCAAGTGCTGGGGAGAGGTTGTAAATACATACGAAGCTTTGCTTGCTCGCCCACCCACCACTCACCTCCTGTGTGTGGCCTGGTTCCTAACAGGCTATGGACCAGTACCAAGTACCAGGTACCAGTCTGTGGCCTGGGGGTTAGAGAAACTGAAAGTGTTAGTCACTCAGTTGTGTCTGACTCTGTGACCCCATAGATTGTAGTCCACCAGGCTCCTCTGTCCATGGAATTCTCCAGGCAAGAATACTGGAGTGGGTAGTCATTCCCTTCTCCAGGGAATCTTCCTGACCCAGGGATGGGACATGCATCTCCTGCATTACAGGCAGATTCTTTACCATCTGAGCCACCAGGAAACTCCATGGCCTGGGGGTTGCAGACTCCTGGTCTAAAGCTTGACAACTCTGTCCCTGATAGTGGATGAATTGTCCAAGATTCCAGATAAGGATGGTTGAGGCTGAATCTGCTATGGTTTGGGCTGGGTAGATATAAGAACAGCAACATTCAGGTCTGTGCCAGAAATCAGCAAGCAAGCAGAAGGTCCAGTCTGCCACCTGGGATGAAGCAGTCAACACAAATATCAGGAGACCATTAGGAATCATAAAAGGAAAGTTTCGAAAACTTCAAATCCAGAATGACAATCCACAGATAAGACATAGCAAACAGAAAGAAGGAAGATGGGGCTGGCCAGAGTCATGCTTCCAAGGAGGTCCATGGACCAGAGTCTCTTTCACCTTGGGCTGCCTATACCAGCCCTCCATCTCCTGACACTGCAGAGGTAACCTGGACAGATGGCACTTGAGAAAATCCAATTTCCCTCTGTGCCTTATTTCCTTCCAGTTAGAGCAGCAGGATTCAAAAGCACAATATGGATGACCATTACTGAACTGACATCATTTGGTCATTTTTCAAGTTGATGGGACTTTGAGAGTGGTGCATCATTTATAGCCTCACAAACTGCAGGAAACAGTGTAATTGAGTAACACCTCTCACTGCATCTTCAAGGCTTCCCAGTGTTTCAGAGCATGGGGCACTCTTTATCATCAAAAATACCCAAAGAACCTTATCCTCCAAAATGGTAGTCATTATACCCTGTATCTCTTGTTTGAGGAAATAGGAAACAACTGCTATGAATGAAGCAATTCTTTCAAATCTGCATTTCATGAATCTCAAAATTCACAGTGATTAGAAAATTGGTAAAACATAGATGGGCAAGATGTGTTACCTATTTGGTTGTAAGACAAGGCTTTCCTGAATGGTAATTTTTGAATATATGGTATTATACTGCATTGTGACAACAATCTAAATGATCCCCATATTACAGAAGGAAGAACTGAGGCACAGAGAATTCAAATAAGTTGATAAAGGCCACTTAGTGGAACTTTGGTGATATCCAAACTTCTTTCTAAAACTGTCAAAAGGGCACTAAGTGTGGTGTGTCAGATTCTTCCCTGGCTGTACATGTAGAAGACAAACTTCAACTGCCCAAACCAATATTGTCTGGATTTTAAACAGAAAACAGTCAGTTTTTTAAAAGGAAAGTATTCCCAAGTCTCCCTGTCCACATTTCCCCCCACCCAAGCTGTGGCGGCTGCCCACTGCTGACCTGGCTACCCTCCCTCTGTCTACACATCTGTGCAGCTCAGAATCCTGTCCATCTGCTCCAGTGGGAATGACCTGGAGATTAGCCAAAGTGGCCTGGGTCTCTCTACACCCTTAACATCCAGCACAGAGTAGCAGTTCAATAAACGCTCCTTGACTTTGGAGTGAATGAATCTGAGAGGCTAAGTCAGGATAGAACTTCCATGGACCGGAACAAAAACTCAGAATAAATCCAAGTCACTAAGCCACTAATTCAAGTGCTTAGGCCCTGTACTTTGCTCAGACAGAAACGGGGAAACCCCACAGAATCCTGACTCTGGACCTGTCACTCAATGACAACCCATCAGTTGACAGTAAGATAATGAAAACCTGATCTCGTGGTCATCAAAAACCAGTGGGTGCTGTTCTGAATACACCAGCATCATGAATTTTTAAAAAATGACTTGCAGACTCACTATACTACCAGGCTGTGCATACCAAATGCCAAACAATAAATTACAAAGTGGAGTGGGGAATATCAGACAAATGGGTGTTTTGAGTACCATAGAGAAAAAATTTCTCTAGCCACAGCCATCTGTGTATCGAGACACAACAAACCGTTCTGTGCTTTCATTCTGAGCAGAGAGCACTGATCAATTGCCAGGTTGTCAAGCTCTTTAAAGTCTGTTTTTAAACTCAAAGGCCTGACATTCCAGAGCATAAGTGTTGTGGGTTTGCCTATGGTGGCCTGGTGTGTGTGCAGTGTGGCAATTCCAGACGTGTCAGCAATTCCCTACCAAAGGGAGAATTGAAATGATGTATTTCGAGCCAGAGGATTCCGCATCCACATGCTTGCCTTGGCATCTACCTTCCTCTGGAAGGCTTGAGGGAGATGATGTGACACCGTGTCCTGTTTATGAACTTACCGCAGCAGCACCCCGGCCTGCACCCTGGGGAAACTTGGCCGCCTGAGTCACTCTCTTCATCAGCCTCTCATCCACGGGGAGCTGAGTGCTGGGCAGTAAAAGTGAAAGTGTTAGTCGCTCAGTCACGTCTGACTCTTTGTAACCCCATGTACCGCCAGGTTCCTCTGCTCACGGAATTCTCTAGGCAAGAACACTGGAGTGGGTAGCCATCCCTTTATCCAGGGGATCTTCCTGACCCAGGGTTCAAACCGGGGTCTCCGGCATTGCAGGCAGATTCTTTACCTTCTGAGCCACCAGGGAAGTCCCGAATGCTGGGCAGAGATGAGCCAAGATTCTCTCTTTGGAGAGGTGTCATGAGGCAAGGGGCTCTCCTGGGGAAGATCGAGGAGATCATTCTGGGGATTAAACTGAAAAGGCTTTACCCAGTGTGGGACTTCTTCCCTCTGTCTGTAAAGCTTCTCTGCTTTCTCTCTACGAGATACACAAACCCAAGTGACTGCAACTTTCTAGCACTATGGCTGTCAGCTGCACTGATAACAAAAATAGCTGACACGGGTTGAGCACTCACCAACTGCTGAATTCCTTCCATGCCCTCACAGCTTGCCGCCAGCACAGAAGTGGAGCCCACACCAGGGAGCACAACGGCAGGACCTGAATGGGAGGAGGAGATCCTGATGTGTGAGAACCAGTCTAGGAGGCATCCCAGAGATGAGCAGCAGCAGCAGGGCGCCAGCCCTTCCACTCTTCCCCACTGAGTCCTCCGGCCACACTCAGAGCAGCTCGGAACAGCCCGGATCTTCCCAGCTGCGGCCTTCGTGTTGTTCACTGTTTGCTACCTTGATAGCCATGCTCACTCCACTCTGTTCTTCAGTGTCTGGGAGGCTTCACTCTCTGCTGCCCTAGGCTGCCTCAATTTGTCCTTTCTCTGTGCGTCCAAAGCCCCTCGGAGAGGCAGAACATAATCAATATGCAGTCTGCTGCCACCTCACAAGAAGGGGAGCTCCTTGAAGGTGTGTGCATGCGTGCTCAGTTGCTTCTGACTCTTTGTGGCCCTTTGGACTGTAGCCACAAGACTCCTCTGTTCATGGGATTCTCCAGGCAAGAATACTGGAAGGGGTTGCCATACCCTGCTCCAGAGGATCTTTCCAACCCAAGGATCAAAATCAAGTCTCCTGCATCTCCTGCATTGGCAGGTGGGTTCATTACC
The DNA here is from genome assembly GCA_006410675.1 of Oreotragus oreotragus. Lineage (NCBI taxonomy): Eukaryota > Metazoa > Chordata > Mammalia > Artiodactyla > Bovidae > Oreotragus > Oreotragus oreotragus. Next base: position 55,960 of record SJYX01003766.1, on the reverse strand, counting down.
CACTGAGCCACCTGGGAAGCTCTCCTGAAGGTAGGGACCAGGAATAAGTCATCACTGGTCCCTGACTTGGCACAAAATAGATACTCAGTAAATTCTAGTTGAAGGGGACTCCCCTGGTGGTTAAGGCCTCACCTTCCAATGCAGGGGGTGTGGGTTCAATCCATGGTTAGGGAGCTAAGACCCCGCAAGTCTCACAGCTAAAAGAACAAAACATAAACAATAGAGCAGTACTGTAACAAATTCAATGAAGACTTTATAAATGGTCCATGTGTAAAAGACCTTTTAAAAAAAATACTAGTTGAAGTCTTCCCTGGTGGCTCACGTGGTAGAGAAGCCGCCTGCCAATCCAGGATACAGGAGACACAGGTTCGATCCCTGATCTGGGAAGATCTCCTGGAGAAAGAAATGGCAACCCAGTCCAGTATTCTTGCCTGGGAAATTCCATGGACAGAGCAGCCTGGTGGGCTACAGTCCCTGGGGTCAAAAAGAGTTGGACACAACTGAGTGACTAACACCGTTGAAGGACTAGAAAACACAGCTTCATTATTATTTTAGATGCAAGAAAAAAGTCCTCTGACATTCTATAGATGCCAAAGCATTCCATAAGTGTACGCTAATGAAAATATAATTTAATGAAACAATGCTCTTTCAAAGACTTCATTTTTTTTTCCACTCCCATCCTCTTTGCGGTATGAAGAAATACAACTCAAGAACTGCTTAAGAGATCATCTGGCTCCTTGGTACCCCTTGTCTTACCCCTGCTGCCATCCTGAAAGTAAAAGTGAAAGTGCTAGTTGCTCAGTCGCGTCTGACTCTTTGAACCAAGCTCCTCTGATCTTGGAATTCTCCAGGCTAGAATACTGGAATGGGCAGTCATTCCCTTCTCCAGGGGATCTTTCTGACCCAGGGATCAAACCTGGGTTTCCTGCATTGCAGGCAGATTCCTTACCACCGGAGCCACTAGGGCAGCCCATTACCATCCTAGTCTTGGGCTATTTGTCCATATGAATTTCTTTGAAAATTTCAAAATTCACTGAAATAGTCTAACAGCAAGTAACCAGATAATGATTGATAATAGCCATTTTAAAAATAACCCATTTTTGAGCTGCTTGTAGCTCAGGCCTTGTTGGGTTTCCTGGCTGTTTGAGATGGCAGTCTGTACACATAGTCACGGCCTCTATAATTATTCCCAAACACAATTACATTTCCAACAGGAAATCCTTCTCTAGAAGTCATCCCCAGCCCAAGCAGCTGGACCATTAAGCTTGTGGAACACTGGGTGAAAAGGTCAAAGCCTCGTTTCCATCCTAGTGGTGACTCAAAAGTAAAACAGTGCTCGAAAATATCAATAGTAGTGGGATTAGAGTTGAGACCTTCTTATATTTTTCTGTTTCCCTTTCAGCATAATGAGGATTTACTATTTTGATCACAGATGTGATTATACATTATACTATAGACATAGTATTCGTGAGTATATCATGTGTGCATGCCAAGTCACTTCAGTTGTGTATGACTCTTTGTGACCCTGTGGACTGTAGCCTGCTAGGCTCCTCTGTCCATGGGATTCTCCAGGCAAGAACACTAGAGTGGGTTTCATGCCCTATTCCAGGGGATCTTCCCGACCCAGGGATCGAACCCGAGCCTCTTACATCTCCTGCATTGAAAGCTGGATTTTTTACCACTAGCACCACCTGGGAAGCCCTAAGTATATCATAGATACAGGTAGATCTAACAATACGATCGTAAAGAATCTGCCTGCAATGCGGGAGACCTGGGTTTGATCCCTGGGTCAGGAAGATGCCCTAGAGAAGGGAATGGCTACCCACTCCAGTATTCTTGCCTGGAGAATTCCAGGACAGAGGAGCCTGGTCTATGGGGTCGCAAAGAGTCGGACATGACTGTGACTAACACTTTCACTTTTCACTGTACTATAGACTATATAATTTTATAATTACCAAAAAAAATTTTTTTGTAAATGCAGGACAAACTCAGTTTAAAAGCAAAGAAGCAGGACTGAACAATCTTTACATGTAAGTGAGAAAGACAAACCAGAGTAGGAGCATAAGATGAATCCAGGACTGAGTCTAAATCAGACAGACATGCCTCAGAGACCATGCGTGTGTTCTGCATGGAACACATGTGTAGCACTAAGGTTTCCAGCAGCCAATGGTGAAAAGAGATATCTGAGCAATTCCCCAGGTCTGACCTCATACAAGAGATTCCCTGGTGGCTCAGAGGTTAAAGAAAATGGCCAACATTTCCACACTCTGGGCCCAATGGAAAAATCTCATCAAGGTCATATGAAGGCTAGTTCTGCTAGTGGTGAGGTGAATTTTTCTGCTGACCTGAGCTGATCGGCCAGGTTTTGCAGACAGCTCATCATTACCCCCTTGGGTTTGCCAACTCAAGAACACACATCCCCCAGGGCAGAGCCACCCCAGGTCCACCCTCTCCATCACTTGTCATCCACCCCATCCTCTCACGGTCCTTCTGCTGACAGTCTGTCCTGCTCTGGTTTCTCTTCCGCGCCCCCCCCCCCGCTTCCCAGTTCAATCCAGCATTTAGCTGCCTTCTCAGTTCTAGCCTTGCTCCTCAGACTCAGTTGAGCCTTTTCAGTTCCTGGTGGTGAAAAGCTTCTGCAAACTAGTCAGTCAATCTTCGAAGTCCCTGTGCCTGTCAGGGAAGGAGAGGGTGGGACGAATTGGGAGGGTAGCATTGACATATGAGGGCTTCCCTGGTGGCTCAGCAGTAAAGAATCTCCTGCAATGCAGGAGACACGGGAGACATGGGTTTAATGTCCAGGTCAGGAAGATCCCCTGGAGAAGGAAATGGCAACCCACTCCAGTATTCTCGCCCAGAAAATCACAAGCTCAGCAGAGCCTGGCAGGCTACAGTCCATAAGGTTGCAAAGAGACATGACTGAGCATCACTGACATATATACACTGGTGATGGTGCTGGTTTAGTCACTAAGTCATGTCCAACTCTTGGGACCCCAGGAGCCCACCAGGCTCCTCTGTCCATGGGATTCTCCAGGCAAGATTACTGGAGTGGGTTGCCAGTTCGTTCTCCAATATATACACTACCATGTTTAAAATGGGTAGTGGGGAGCTGCTGCATAGCACAAGGAACTCAGCTCGGTACTCTGAGATGAGCTCGAGGAGTGGGATGGGGTGGGAGGGAGGCTCAAGTGGCAGGGATATATGTATACATATAGCTGATTCACTTCGTTGTTCTCCAGAAACTACCACAACATTGCAAGGCAATTATACTCCAGTTTTTAAAAACATCTGCATGCCTGTTATGGCACGGGCTGGGTCCCCCTCCCATTGCCTTCCTGCCCTTCACGTCAGTCACCTTCAGGTGAAATCAGAGAGAAAATAAACAGTTGCTGCCTCACATGCTCAGACGGTGATCTAGAGCAGTGCTCCTCAAAGCTGGCACCTCAATCAGTGCTGGCCCAGTTGACCCACCAAGAGAGACAGGCAGAAGCCAACAGCAAGCTTGCCAGAGCTTTGATGGCACTGCCAGGCCAGCCAGCCATGGGAGCACTGAATCTCCTCCTTGTGCAAAGTATAGACTAGCTCAGGTGTGGCTCCCTCAAGCTGCTGCTGGCCAGTTGCATGCTGCAGGAGCACTTATGAGTGCCCGATGGAAGGGGAAGCCTCAGAAAGGTCCTTCCCCAATTTGGTTTGGAAGTACAGTCTAGAGCCTTGCAACCAGTCTCTTGTCTGAGCATAACAGCACCGTCAGGAATTGAGTTCTTACTACTTTCCAGACACTGTGTGAGACAAATTGCCAGCGTTTTCCCATGTAATCACACCCACTCCAGGAGTTAAGTACTATGACCACAGTCCACATTTCACGGCTAACACAACAGAGTCCCTGGGTAGTTCTGCACCTTCCTCTAGGTCTTGCTGTGCAGAGGGCAGAGGCAAATGTGCCAAACCTGCTTGAATCTAAAACCCACGCATCTACTACCTCCCTCCACAGAGTAGCAGGACGATGTCTGCGGGACTTAAGGAATCGGCAGGAAACCGCAGGCTGCTTGTCCTTAATGAGGAGGAAGTAACAGGTAGCTTCTTCCCCTACTTTCCCTACCTCACTTCTTTACACTTAGAGCTTGTTATTCCTGATTGTAAAACAATTGTTCCCTTGGCAACACCCTGGCAGCTTCTCTTAGCAACCAGAGCCATCTTTCACCATTTTCACAAAGTTGGTTCAAATACAAAATTGCTTTTTGAAAGAGTTTTCGGAAGCAAAAACCAAAGTGATCAGTTGACCAGAGCTTATCTTAAGGAAATCAAGTGGCAAGTTTTACACATCTTAGGAAAAACAGCTTTCTAGCGGTGTTTCAAAACTAGGTGAAGAGAGAAACACCCAGGTGTGCAGGTCAGGATAGTGTTTGAAACCTAGATAATATGCAAACGCTCAGATGTGAAAGTTTCCTCTGGTTGACAAAAGTTTCACAAACTGAGAGTGTTTAAGGTTCACAGTTTTTTAAATTAATTTTTTTTACCAGAGTATATTTGCTTTAGAATGTTGTTAGTTTCTACTCTACAGCAAAATGAATCAGCTATACGTATACACGTATCCCCTCTTCCTCGGATTTCCTTCCTACTTAGGGCAGGCACTACAGAGCACTGAGCAGAGTTCCTCGTGCTATACAGCAGGTTCACATTAGTTATCTATTTTATACATAGTATCTAGCACGTATATATGTCAATCCCAGTGTCCTAATTCATCTCAGCCCTCTTCCTGTCTCCATGGTGTTCGTATACTTGTTCTTTATGTCTGTGTCTCTATTTCTGTTTTGCAAATAAGACAATCTATACCAAATTTCTAGATTTTATACATGCATTAATATACAATATTTGTTTTGCTCTTTCTAACTTCACAATGTATGATGGTCGCTAGGTCCATCCAACTCTCTACGAATGAGCCAGTGTCATTCGTTTTTTATGACTGAGTAACACTCCATTGCATATATGTAGCACATCTTCTTCACCCATTTCTCTACGGATGGACATTAACTTGCTTCTGCATCCTGGCTATTGTAAATGGTGCTCCAATGAACACTGGGATGCATGTGTCTTTTTGAAATTATGGTTTTCTTTGGGTATATGCCCAGTAATGGGATTGCTCCATCATACAATAGTTTCATTTTTAGTTTTTTAAGGAATCTGTATTAGTTCTCCATTGCCACTGTGACAATTTGTTGCCAATTTAGTGGTTAAAAAAAAAACACACACACAAATTTAACATCTTACAAGTCTGTAGATCAGATGTCTGACATGGAAGTCCCCAGGCTAAGATCAAGGTTCAGGCAGGTGCATTACTTTCTAGAAGCTCTAAGAGAGAATCCCTTGCCTTGCCTCTTTAAGCTCCTAAAAGCTGCCTGCTTGCCTTACATCATGGCTACCTTCCTCCTCCTTCAAAGCCAGCCACATTGAGCTGGGTCCTTCTCAGGCTGCCATCTCTCTGACAGCTCTGCCAAATCTCTCTTCCCCTTGCAAAGACCCTGTGATTACATCCTGCCCTCGGATAATCCAGGCTAATCCTTCTATTTTAAGGTCATCTGATGGACAGGCTTCATTCCCTCTGCATCCTTAATTCCTCTTTGCCATGGCACCTAACCCAGCCACAGGATCCAGAGATTAGGAGGAGGACGTCTCGGAGGAGCTATTTTTCTCTCTACCACAGTGGATACAGCAGCCTACACGGCGCTTCCTAATGAGTAAGTGGGCACAACGGTGGACTGACTCGTGGCATCGCCTCACCTGCAGCCACCATGCATCTCTTTGGCCTCTTCCTCTTGTGTATCTGGCTATCAGCTAAAGTATGTACTTAAAATAACAAGTGGCCAAAAGTCTCTTCCCCAACCTTTACCCCAAATGGCAATGGTCAGTGCTGAGCAAAAGGTCTGTGGAGCAAGACTAAGCCTCTTAAGCATTTGTTACCTGGACATGGGGCTGAAGTTGGGGCCACTACCAGGTTGCCCACTAGGGCAAGACAAGCTGGCAGCGAGCAGCTCAGGCTCAGAGCTGCTGACATGCGCAGCTGACCATGATGGATGTTGGAGAAAGGGCTGACTCCAGGAGGTGCAAAGCTTCCCTGAAACACGGCGACAATTATCCCGTGAAGACATTTATGTAGTAGGACAGAAAACAAATCCCCATTGTGATCAATACAAACCGAAAGCTGTAATTTGCCAGGGACAAATGGCTTCCAGGGTGGCTGGAGAATGCACAAGCGTGCCATCAAGTCCTGTGTCCAGTTCTGTGCTGACACCGTGGAAGGCAGTGATGGGGGGCAGGCCCCGCAGGAGTCTCCCTCCCCAGATCGGGAGGGGAGACAGCGATTTTAGCAAAGCTAACCTACAATGGCAAACATGCTATGCAAAGGGCCAAGGAGTTGTGAGACGCTTTTTAAAGAGTCAGAGGAGTCTGGAAGAGATGGAGTCCCTGTGACCTGGGGAGAGGGCAGTGAGGGGTCGGTCAACAGAGCTGAGGAAGCAGCAAGTGGTCATCGGGGAGTAGGGCTCTGTCTCTTGCTGGCTGCGTGCTCTGGCAACTGACTTGACCCCAGGTGACTCAGTTTCCCTGTCTGTGGAAAGGCAATGATATTAGAACTCTTGGGTTTACCTGTTGAAACAAGACCCCGTGCTCAATGCGGAGAAACATGGTAGATATGCAATGTATTGGGTTTTGGTTTTGTTGGGGGTTTTTTTAACGATTTTTTTATGTGGGCCATTTTTTAAGTCTTTATGGAATTTCTTACAATATTGCTTCTGTTTTATGTTTTGATTTTTGGGCCCCGAGATGTGTAGGGTCTTAGCTCTCCAACCAGGGATCGAACCTGCACCCCCGGCACGGGAAGGTGAGCCCTTAACCACTGGACTGCCAGGGAAGGTGTTGCATTTTGTGGTAAGATCACGAGCGTGCGATCTACTCTCTTAACAGATCGATAGTGGTGGTTTAGTTGCTAAGTCATGTCCGACTCTTGTGACCTCATGGACTGTATGTAGCCTGCCAGGCTCCCTGTCCACGGGATTCTCAGGCAAGGATACTGGAGTGGGTTGCCATTTCCTTCTCCGCTCAACAGATGAGTAAGTGTCGAATCCTGTGGGCCCAGTGCTGTACAGCAGATCCCTGGAGCTCACACGACTTGCATGACTGACGTGCAGGCACCCTGAATGGGGAGTCTCTACTCAGCGTGCTGACCCTTGGCCTGCAGCTGTGATTGTTGAGTGCACTTAAGGCTTTCTAGAAAGACTGGAATGAGGCTGCACCGTGAAGGGTTGGCTAACCAGTGAGGAAACAAAGAAGCGACCACAAAGGTGAGGCAGTGAGAACCAGTCAGAACAGGAGGAGCCAGGCAGGTAGTCTGACTCTGCTCACATTAGGGATGGAGCCTCTTCTCAGCAAAGAGGTCAGGATCAAGTTGCAGAGTGGTCTGGCTAATGCCGCTTAGTTGCTCTGGCATATCCGACTCTCTGCTGCCCCACGGACTGCATCCCGTCAGGCTCCTCAGTCCATGGGGCTCTCCAGGCAAGAATACTGGACTGGGTTGCATTTCCTACTCAGTGGATCTTCCAGACCCAGGGATCGAACCCCTGTCTCCTATGTCTCCTGTCTAAAAAATACCCCTAGAAAGTCCCCATGTGAGTGAGATCAAAAACTCAAAAGAGAGACACTAGGTCATCTGAAGCTTGCACAGTGGGGGATATTCTAGAACGTATGGTTTTCCAGAAAATGTCAGACACTCTGAGCCCATTTTCTCACCCACAAGGTAAGGATGGCTGTCATCTTTCTCGGAAGGGCAAGAGTGAGGGTTAAATGCAGAAATGTCACATACCTGGGGCTGATTCATGTTGATATATGGCACAAACCAACACAATACTGTAAAACAATTATCCTCCAATTAATAACAAATAAATTTTAAACGAAAAAAAAATTAAATGAGGAGATATCTTTAAAGTGCTCAGCACGGTGTCCAGGGTATAGTAAGTGCTCTAAAGTATTAATTATTATTATTATTCCAAAGGGTGTGTAATCATCTTTTTTAATAGTTTTCAAATGTGTTTCTGTTGATTTTAACAGTGAAACATTTCCTCTCTCCCACAAGAAGCCTCATGTGGTAGAAGAGGGCAGGCCTGGTTGCCGCCTTGCCTTGCCCGCCTCCTCTCTGCCCCCAGGGCACCTGCCTGGAGAAAGCGTCCCTGTACTGCGGAGGCCCATAGAGGAGGGTGCCTTGGTCAGGGTCCACCTAAGGGCCTTGCCACCTGGAGCTGAAGCTGGTTTCTGAATGACCAGTTCATCGCACAGCCAGTTCGCTGAGTCAGTTTGATAAAAGTCAGTGCACTTTTATTCCACCAAATGCCGAGTCATCAGTGACTAATGTCTGAGTCTCCCAAATCATCATAATGTGCTCCAGTTTTAACGACTTACTAGCTTTAGAGCAATTCATACTGGATCCATGGGTGTTGCTGTGAGGAGCCAGAACGCCTTAGCCAGGTTCCTTCTCATCCTTGGCACAACCCTTAGAGCTCCCCTCTCGCTGGCCCCCAATTCTACCTCCTGTGCCACCAGGAGCCTGTCCCCCACCAAGTCCCTGCCCTTTGGAGCTCCAGGTTTCCCCACCCTTACCCTTGTCACCTTGGTTTACCCTGCCCTGCCCTCTGCTGCTCAAAGCCCCTGTGGGGTCTGCAGCCCAGGCTGTGTTCTCAGCTGACCCCTCTTCCCCACCTTCCTCTGGCAAACCCTCCGATCCATCTCCGGAGCTCCAGTCACTATGGGAAGCTTGGGGACAGACACACCATGAAGAGTTCCTAAAATCTTCTTCTGAAAGCTGATCACCTAAAACTTCTCAGAAATCATCTAAACCTTTTGTTTTAAGAAATCAACCAACAGTTTAAAATAAATACAATTTTAGGAAATTTTGCAGATTCTTTGAGAGCTCCAGTCACTATGGGAAGCTTGGGGACAGACACACCATGAAGAGTTCCTAAAATCTTCTTCTGAAAGCTGATCACCTAAAACTTCTCAGAAATCATCTAAACCTTTTGTTTTAAGAAATCAACCAACAGTTTAAAATAAATACAATTTTAGGAAATTTTGCAGATTCTTTGAATTTGTTATTTGGCAAGTTAACCATATGATGAATTCTCTGCCGTTCTATTGTTTTTTGGAAAATTGACCTAAAATTGGGACACAGATTTCTAGTCCAATTCACTTTCTTCTAAATAATACTTCTTAGTACTCGTTTGTAAACACAATCAGTATGTCTTTATTGGTATGGTTAAATTTGGTTTCTCTTCTCTCTTTATTTTTGGCAACTTGGTTTTTGCAAAATGCATTTTCTCAATTTTTTTCAAACTTGCTTTCTTTTTAAAAATGCAGTGTTTTTAAGATGTTAATGGCCTCATTTTAATTTGCACATATTCTTGTTAATAATGAAATCTCCTTAAAGTGAGTTAAAACTAAAAGCCTGTCAGAGTAATTCACAAACATTTAAAAACTCTGTAGCAATTCTAGGAGGATTCCCTGTTAATATTCTTAAGGACTTTCAATGGATATACTAAGTGGGCCTTGGTATTAACAGAAATAGCAAACAAATTAAAATTGGACTCTCGGTAACAATTGGGAAATAATGAATACGCACAGCCTTCAGCATGCAACTCAATCTAGTTGTACGAGAGCCTCCTACACTTTAAGAATATCTTTATTGAATAACCATCATGCTAATAAGTATCACTTAAGACTGGTATTGAGTCACCTGACTTCTCTGTATTTCTTTCAGGAATGCACAAGAGAACGACATCAATCAAATTTAAAATAATGCAAACCTCATCTGGCGTTGAGGCTAGCTGCAATCTCTAGTTGCAGCATATAGTACATTTTCATGTGAGCAATGTAATTTGCAAGGAATTAAAATTCCAGCCTAAGAGACATCTCAAAATTCATTCTTAGGCCTTGGCGAATATCCCGATGATCCATGAGAAATGTCAGAATGATCCGCCGTTTCCACAGTGGATTACAACTTTGAGAACAGTACCCACCCCTGCAAGGATAAATCGCTCTTCAGGTTTAATCTCTTTGAAAATTCAGTTTATACTAAAAGAAAAACACTTTGCTATGTATTTGTACATTAAAAAAAAACAGGATTTAACATGGAGCTTTAATACATTATCCTGTTTAATCTTCACAACAATCTTTGGTGGTAGGTATTACAATCACCACTCGAAAGATGAGACACTGGAAGCTCAAAGAGACTAAATGACATTCCCAAGTTCACCCAGCTAGTAAGAAGTAGGTATTTAATTTAAGTCTCCTGGCTCTGAGCCAATAAGTTAAAACAACAAGCATATGTTGCTTATCATGTACATAGATACTCCTCTTTTTTCTTTCCCCCCAACCTTTATTGAGATATAATTGACAGACCACAGTGTCAGTTTAAGCTGTACAACACAGTGATTTAATGTGTGTATACATTGCAAAATGATCACCACCACAAGGGCAGTTACCATGTCCATTGGTCACACAGCTGCAGTTTCTATGTATATGGTGAGAGCTTTAAACACCTACCCTCTTAGCAACTTTCAAGTTTCTAACACGATATTGTGCTCTCTTCAATCATGGACCGTATGGATCATGGACCATAGCCGGTCAGGCTCCCCAGTCCATGGAATTCAGGCAATAATACCGGCGTGCATTGCCATTCCTTCTCCAGGCGATCTTCCCGACCCAGGGATCGAACCTACGCCTCTTAACGTCTCCTGCATAGGCAGACAGGTGCTTCACCACCAGCACCACATGAGACGCCATTAGTAGCTATAGTCACCATGCCATGATCTTTATAATCAGACGTTTGTACATCCTGACCACCTTCACCTGCTGACATTTTGTCTAGCAAAAGTTTTGCATTATAAGGTTGAAATTGGGTAGCTGCAACTGAGATTGTAGAGCCCACAAAATGGAAAATACCTTTGTAGAAAAAGTTTACTGATGCCTCTGCTGAAAATAATGGCAAAAATGAAAGTCAACTCGTAGCCCAACTGAGAAGCAGGGGGAAAAAATCCTATGGAATCAGGGCCTTGCATTCTAGTCTAAGCTATGGTCCAGGCTTAGCCTTACCATGCCTGGGCTCAGCTGCTTAGTTGTGTTCCACTGTTTGCAACCCCAAGGACTGTAGCCCACCAGGCTCTTCTGTCCATGGGAATTTTCTGGCAAGAATACTGGAATAGGTTGCCATTTCCTCTTCCAGGGGATCCTCCTGATCCAGGGATTAAACTCATGTCTCCTGCATTGGCAGGCAGATTCTTTACCACTGAGCCACCTGGGAAGCCCAGCTTAGTCTCATATATTGGACAAAGCAGTTCCCTATCTGGACCTCAGTTTCTTTATCTGTAAGATAAATTAGACTAAATCACGATTTTTAAATCAAAGCTCTTTCCCTCAAAGCTGTCTATAGTAAGTGCTGTGTGTACAGTAGACACAAACCCATCTATTAGGATGAACAGCTGGGGCTGGAAGCTACAGTCCTAACCCATCACCTCCCAACCTTGCCCATGTGCTCAGAGCTTTGGGGGGGGGGAGGGTGTGTTTCACCGTCCACCACAGCCATAAACACAAAGGCTACTGAGCTAACCACTCTCTGTGTCCCTTCCACATTCGATGTTCGTGATTTGGAATCCATGGCACCTTGTAAAACTCTCAGATTTAGAACCCTCCAAATCTAAACTTCATCTTTGAGAACTGTCTTCCTAACCAAACCACAGCTGAGATAGACTGAAAAGGAGATGCATCTGTACATATCTGCTATTTCCTCTACCTAGCCATAGCACAGCCTAACGTGAATCTTTCTGCTTTCTGGAATGAGCGGGCGCGCTCTGTGATCTGTCTTGAGCATTTTAAAACACAAAAGCAGAGTGTCAGCCTTGGGGAGCTATACAACATGAGGGATTGTCACTCCAGTGACAGCACTCCTGGGGACAGTGCAGCTTCAAAAGGCATCAGGCAGGTAATGACACTGTGAATTATTTGTTGCCTGAGCAGGGACTAGTTTGAGCAGCTCACAGGTGCACTGGAACTGCATCAAAAAGTGTTTTGGTCCCTAAGCAGGGGGCTTTGGAGAAAGAGAGCTGGTCAGAGGTTCTAAGAGCCCAGAGCTCTGGATGAGACGTCAGGGCATTGTCACGGCCTTCCCTCTGTCACTTTCCTCGCACCCAAGTCGAGCTTTCTGGGCTTTCTGGGACTGTGACGTGATTGGCTGTGCCAAAATCCAACTGTGGGTCAGGCTTTGTGCATACACAGCTCAATTAATGCTCACAAACTCTCCACACACATCAGATCTCCATTTCATGACAAAGGTAGGAGATTGAGTTTTACTAAGTTAAGTAACTTACCCCAAATTACACAGCTAGTCAGTTGGGCAGCAAGGCTTTAAACTAGGTATCGGAAGCAATTTGTAAAAAATGGTTCAGGTATATATGTGTAACTGAATCACTTTGCTGTATACCTGAGACAAACACAACATTATAAATCAACTATTTTAGTGTTGTTGCTATTTCGTTGCTAAGTCATGTCCCACTCTTTGTGACCCCCATGGACTGTAGCCCAACAGGCTCCTCTGTCCATGGAATTTCCCAGACAAGAATACTGGAATGGGTTGCCATTTCCTTCTCCAGGGGATCTTCCCGAGCCAGGGATCGAACCCGCGTCTTGCACATTAGCAGGTGGATTCTTTACAGCTAAGCNGACCCCCATGGACTGTAGCCCAACAGGCTCCTCTGTCCATGGAATTTCCCAGACAAGAATACTGGAATGGGTTGCCATTTCCTTCTCCAGGGGATCTTCCCGAGCCAGGGATCGAACCCGCGTCTTGCACATTAGCAGGTGGATTCTTTACAGCTAAGCCTCCAAGGAAGCCCCTATACTTCAATAAAAACACTTCAATTTAAAAAATGTTAACAGCCAAGGTATGGCTGTGAAGCCAATAGCTTCTGTTTGGACTCTGTTTTTGCCACTGATAGGTGTGACACTAGTCAGTTTGTTTAAATATTTTGATTTCTTTATCTATAAAATGAGCCTGATGGTGCTACCTGCCTCATAGAATTTAGAGGATGACATGATTTTTACAAGATACCTGGTAAAGGAACTTCCCTTGTGGTCTAGTGGTTAACATGTCACCTTCCAATGCAGGGGGTGCAGGTTCAGTCCCTAGTTAGGGAGATAAGATCCCACGTCCCTTACAGCCAAAAAAGTTACATGAAACTGAAGCAATATTGTAACAAATTCAATAAAGACTTTAAAAATGGTCCACATTAAAAAAAAAAAACTTAAAAAAACACCTGGTAGATACTGAGTCATAATTATGGTCGCTATTATCTGTTGTTCAGCAGCTCAGTTGTGTCCAACTCTTTGTCACCCCATGGACGGCAGCACATCTCGCCTGAAGACTCAAAACCTCTAGATGGTTCATGAAGGTATTCCATGCATGATTTTTTAATATATGTTTCAGGAAAACTTGGTCGAACTCATAAGACTGTTGCAAAAACCAACTGCTTAAATATCTTTGCTTTTTTTTCTGAAATTGTATCAACTCAGTTATACACCACATACATCAGAATCCCTTTCTCAATTTCTGAGATTAATAAAAATGAAAAGACAAATCTGTATTTATGATAAAGTACAATTCTCAGGATTTAAAAAGCACAACTCATGCAAATATGAAATGAATGCTTGTCAAAGATTTTATTCTACTCATTAATTACTGAGGGAAGCAGTGTGATGTTAAGACTGGTTCAAACAGCATTTAAGGGACCAGGTCTTTATAGGCAATTAAGTAAAGGGCTATTAGGATAACATTTCTGGACTAGATACAAATCCTTAAATGTCCACTAGGGCAGCAAGCTATAAACTACAGATTTTCTGTTCCACTGGACACAAATCATTTGCATCTATCCTGGACAAAAATCTACAAAAGTTAATAGGTAACTTCACTAAATTTGAAAACTTGAATCAATATTCAATAGTAAGTTGAACAAGATAAACCCCTCTAAATTTAGATGGGCCTGTGCTCTATAATCAGTCCATTTTTTGCCTTATTTTCAAATTATGGACAACTCAGAAGTCTCTCTACTGCCGTCAGCATATCATACATAATCTCCAAAGTGGCTGGCATCAGTATTTTTGGCTTGCTTGCTCATATATGTGGGGGAAAATAAAGGTTACCAGACATGACTCCTTGAATGCGCTTTAGAGCCCTTCAGAATAGAGCAAACTTCTGTGTTGAAATTTTTGTAAGAAATCCTGGACTGGACTCCTGGAAACCTCTATTATTTTTCATCTGTCCTAAGGCTAGGAAAACAAGTGCAAGACACTCTCTCCACCAGATTTCACCTGGTGGTATACGTGCTTATATTTGGGGATGAACTCCTCTCTTCTTGATATCCCCCAAATCTGTGACATCTCTGCCCTAGCAGGGGCCTCAGATGTGCATATGACACCACCCCTATGGCAGAAAGCAAAGAAGAACTAAAGAGCCTCTTGATGAAAGTGAAAGAGGAGAGTGAAAAAGGATCCCAAAAGCCGTGGGTGACTAAGCCTTTGTGTCACAAGGAAAGATCTCACATGATGCAACTAAGATCTGACAAGGCCAAATAAATATATTTTTAATTAAAAAATATGGAAACTCANCTATGGCAGAAAGCAAAGAAGAACTAAAGAGCCTCTTGATGAAAGTGAAAGAGGAGAGTGAAAAAGGATCCCAAAAGCCGTGGGTGACTAAGCCTTTGTGTCACAAGGAAAGATCTCACATGATGCAACTAAGATCTGACAAGGCCAAATAAATATATTTTTAATTAAAAAATATGGAAACTCAGTAAAAACATTTATTTTTGAATGCTATGGAGTTAGGTAAGAATCAGATATCATAAAAAGTTTTACTTAGCTTAAAAGGAAAGTCGACTAAATTGAGGGTTAGTGAAGATGGAAGAAAGACTGTCTCATATTTTGTTCCATGTCCATAAAATGAAGAACATGAAAATATCAGCAACACTACTGTATATAAAATAATCAACAAAGACCTACTGTACCACATAGGAAACTCTGTTCAATAGCTGCAATAACCTACATGAGAAAAGAATCTGAAGCATGGATTATATGTATAGAGAATGGATATATGAATATATTGATAATGGATACAGATTATTATGATTATTGATATAGAGAATATATATATATATATATATTGATTATGCCAAAGCCTTTGACTGTGCAGATCACAACAAACTGGAAAATTCTTCAAGAGAGGGGAATACCAGACCACCTTACCTGCCTCCTGAGAAATATGGTCAAGATTTTATCTTAGAATATTGTTGATAGTCAATAGTTGAGAACATGTTATGGATTCCAAGCATTATTGATCAGTCTCCAAGGCATTCTTATAACATGTAGGACTTCTGAAATATTTGAACTAATATCATTTTAACTATTGACTTCTTGACTATATTCAGGTCAAGAAGCAACAGTTAGAACCAGACATGGAATAACAGACTGGCTCCAAATCGGGAAAGGAATATGTCAAGGCTGTATATTGTCACCCTGCTTATTTAACTTATATGCAGAGTACATCATGCAAAATGCTGGGCTGGATGAAGCTGGAATCAAGATTGCCAGGAGAAATATCAGTAACCTCAGATTCGCAGATGACACCACCCTTATGGCAGAAAGTGAAGAAGAAGTAAAGAGCCTCTTGATGAAAGTGAAAGAGGAGAGTGAAAAAGTTGGCTTAAAACTCAACATTCAGAAAACTAACATCATGGCATTTGGTCCCATCACTTCATGGCAAATAGATGGGAAAACAATGGAAACAGTGAGAGACTTTTTATTTCTTCGGGCTCCAAAAACACTGCAGATGGTGACTGCAGCCCATGAAATTAAAATACACTTGCTCCTTGGAAGAAAAGCTATGACCAACCTAGATAGCATATTAAAGAACACTACTTTGCCAACAAAGGGCCATCTAGTCAAAGCTATGGTTTTTCCAGTAGTCATGTATGGATGGTCAAAGTTGTACCATAAAGAAAGCTGAGTGCCAAAGAACTGATGCTTTTGAACTGTGGTGTTGGAGAAGATTCTTGAGAGTCCCTTGAACTGCAAGGAAATCAAACCAGTCAATCCTAAAGGAAGTCAGTCCTGAATATTCATTGGAAGGACTAATGCTGAAGCTGAAGCTCCAATACCTTGACCACCTGATGCAAAGAACTGACTCATTGGAAAAGACCCTGATGCTGGGAAAGATTGAAGGTGGGAGGAGAAGGGGACGACAGAGGATGTGATGGTTGGATGGCATCACTGACTCAATGGACATGAATTTGAGCAAGCTCCGGGAGTTGGTGATGAACAGGGAAGTCTGGCATGCTGCAGTCCACGGGGTCACAAAACTGAACTGATAGGTATATAATGAATGTATATGTATATATATATATATATATATATAGAGAGAGAGAGAGAGAGAGAACCTAATCAATTTGTTGTATATCTGAAACACAATATTGTAAATCAACTATATTCTAAGACAAAATAAAAATTAAATTCAAGAAAAAACTACTATCAATAATATTGCAAACAAACAATCCAAAGTAAATTTCCTTCCTCAGTCTGTTCCATCTCGTATGATTAATTCCCTTTCTGCTGGTGTGGGTAAGCAGTCTGCTTTCATATGTTAAACTGAAAAGAGTCCTTGAGATCCCGACTCTGTCTCCTGATGCAATCTGAAAATTGGTTCAGCTATGTCAGATTAGAAGCATGTGCCTTAGAGTCTATTCTTAGCCATATCAATATTTCAGAGTATTTGGTATAATCATTTCCTAGGAGGCTCTGAGGTCACCTTTTTTGTTGAAGAGACAAATTCTAGCCTATAGAACCTATGGCCAAGATTCAGAAGAAAGCAAAGACCTCTTTGATCATGAAAGACTGAATGACGCTGGTTAATGTACTACAGCAATCAATAGTATCAGAACAGAGAAGAAAATTCTATATTGTGGTAGAGTGCATACCCATTTTGTCAGAATCTGATGGCTGTTTCCCCTGAGGGTGAGAACATGTTAAGGATACCGGGCGTTATTGACCAGTCTCCAAGGCATTCTTATAACATGTAGGACTTCTGAAATATAGGAGCTAATATCATTTTAACTATTGAAACTTAACCTAGGGTGAGCTGAATGTTTCTTTTGATTTGATAGTTTTACCCGTGCAACTCTTATGTTAATGTAAAATTGATTTAGAGATTTGTGTTCTGTGCTCAGTCATGTCCAAATCTTTGCAACCCTATGGACTGTAGCCACCAAGGCTCCTCTGTCCATGGAATTTTCCAGGCAAGAATACTGGAGTGGGTTGCCATTTCCTGCCCCAGATTTAGAAGTATGGAGACAACCAAAAAAAATAATAATAATAATAGAAACCTAATTATTTCTAGTATCTTTTTTCATAAGGCACAAAATCAAATCTTCATGATTTCCAGGGGAACTCTTGAAAATCTAAAATATTGTGCTAGATGTAAAAAAATATCCTGGGAATGTCATTTTATTTTTCTCAATTTAGGATCCAAACTTGGGAAAAATCAAAAGAGCTATCAGAGGAGATTTAGTCACTTGATTGAATCAGAATCATGGTTGCCTGAGGGAAACAACTTGGTTACCTATTTAATCAAAGTGACAATATAATATTTTAAAGACAACATGATTATAAAGAACCTGAGCTTGTGTGTATGGGGAAGAATCTTTGTTCTTCGTTGCTCTTGTTTTTAAATAATGAAAAACATGATAAAGTCAACATAAAGACCAGAAAATTATCCTAGTGAGATACAGAATCTCTGACAACCACTGGTCTGTTTTCAGTCCCTATACTTTCACCTATTCCAGATTGTCTTAAAAATGGAATCCCCCAGCACATAGCCTTTTAAGTCTGACTTCCTTCACTTATAAAAATGCACTGAGCTTCATCCATGTAGTTGCAGGTCTCAGGAGTTTGCTGAGCAGGGTTCCACTGCACAGATATACAATAGCTTGTTTATCCATTCACAAGCTGAAGGATGCTTGGATTGTTTCCATTTTTGAACAGTTATGAATAAAGATTCTATAAATATCTATGTACTGGTTTATGCATAAACATGAGTTTTCATTTCACTTGGGCATATCTAGAGGGAGGTTGCTGGATCTTATGGTAAATGAATGTTGAACTGCCAAACTCTTTCCAGTGTGACTGTACTATAATCTTGCATGCTCATAGGAACACATGAGGGTTCAAACTGCTTCACATCATGGATGGAGAGTCATTCTTTTGCATGTGGGTGTCCAATTGCTACAGCATTTGTCAGTATGACTGCGATTTCCCTAGTGTTCCCTTTGTGCCTTTGTCAAAATCCACTGACCGTACATGGAAGGGTCTACACCTGAATTCCTCTGTTTCACTGACCTATGTGTCCACCCTTTTTGACAATATCAAACTGGTTTGAGGATTTCGGTTTGTGTTTGGCCATGCCTTGCAGCAGGTGGAGTCTTAGTTCCCCAACCAGGGATCAAACCTGCATTCCCTGCATTGGAAACAGAGTCTTAACCACTGGACCACCAAGGAAGTCTCTAGTATATTTTTACAATAAGTGTTGAAATCAGGAAGTGTGATTCTTTCAGCTTTGTTCCTTTCTAAAAATGTTCTGGCTCTTCTGTATTCTTTGCCTTTGTTAATGTTAGAATTAGCTTGACAACTGCTACAGAAGTCTTCCTGGGACTGGCTGGGGTTGACTTGAATTTATACATCATTTTGGGAAGAATTGGCATCTTGACAATATTGTGCCTTCCTATCCACAAACATAAATCCATCTATTTAAACCTTCTTTTATTTTATTGACAATTGTACTATAATTTACAGCATAGATAGAGATATGCTACATAATTTTTTTAGATTTATACCTAAATATTTCATGGGGATTTTTGGTGTCATTATAAATGGTACTTTTTAAATTTATGAATGCTCATTGCTAATCCACATAAAAATACACTGATTACTATACATTAACCTTATATCCTGTCTCCTTGCTAAACTAATTTATTAGTTCTAGGAGCCTCTTTGTGAATTCTTTAGGATTTTCTTTATAGACAACCATGCCATCTAAGAAAAGAAGCACTTATTTTTCCTTCCAATCTATATGACTTTTATTTCTTCTTGCTGCTTTGCTTTTTCCTTATTGTGCTGACTAGCACGTCCATGATGATGTTGAATAGAAACAATTAGAACAGCCCCCACCAATACCAATCATACCTTTTAAAGAAAAGAATTCAATTCAACCAAAATAATTTCACAGAGAAAACTAGGAGGAGGGAAATTGAAGTCACTCTTGCACACAAACATTTCAGTAAACCATCAAAGTTCATGAACACATAGGACAGAACTAACGAGAGCTTCACACACACTTCTGTGCCCCTTATCAATGGGATAAAAATGAACAAGGTTTCTTAATGGGGCCACTCAAATACAGCCACTCTTTACTACATAAAAGTAATAAGTCAAACACGTAAATTTAAAATTATGCTTAGTCATCAATGTTTCATCATCCAGTCTTAGAAAATATCTAGGTAAACAACAATTATCAATTAACTCAATTTGATATTAATTCAAGGTTTCAAGTTACCTGAAGATGTTGGAAATTATGTCCAAGCTGACAGACCACACTGCATAAATACTGCTACGAAAACATTTTTCACAATGATCACTTTAATTTAGTTAAACAAAATTTACATTTTTTATAATCTTAAACGCCTATGTATGGGTAATGCTAGCTTATTTGATCAGCAAACTAGGTTAGAAAGTGATGAGAAAAAAATACCAAGATCTTCATAATTATAAAATCAAGCAAAAGATATATATTCAGTTGTTGCTTATAAATTAAGCCAAAATTATTGAACCAGTCTAATTTTTCCAAAGATGTATCTTACCTATGTGAAGTTGAATTCTTATACTAACATATTTATAAGCTAACATTTTCATTAGGAAGCATTTTAAAAATCTACTACTTTAATTGGAGGCTAAAAAAATATAAATTTTAAAAATCTACTACTTTAAAGTGTAGTTTACCTATTTTCTGTATCTTTGGGGAATATGAGATTTATATGAAATTTATCTATTTCTTCAGTTCAGTTCAGTAGCTCAGTCATGTCCGACTCTTCGCGACCCCATGAATCGCAGCACGCCAGGCCTCCCTATCCATCACCATCTCCCGGAGTTCACTCAGACTCACGTCCATTGAGTCCGTGATGCTATCCAGCCATCTCATCCTCTGTCGTCCTCTTCTCCTCCTGCGCCCAATCCTTCCCAGCATCAGAGTCTTTTCCAATGAGTCAACTCTTCACATGAGGTGGCCAAAGTACTGGAGTTTCAGCTTTAGCATCATTCCTTCCAAAGAAATCCCAGGGCTGATCTCCTTCAGAATGGACTGGTTGGATCTCCTTGCAGTCCAAGGGACTCTCCAGAGTCTTCTCCAACACCACAGTTCAAAAGCATCAATTCTTCGGTGCTCAGCTTTCTTCACAGTCCAACTTTCACATCCATACATGACCACAGGAAAAACCATAGCCTTGACTAGGCGGACCTTAGTCGGCAAAGTCATGTCTCTGCTTTTGAATATACTATCCAGGTTGGTCATAACTTTTCTTCCAAGGAGTAAGTGTCTTTTAATTTCATGGCTGCAGTCACCATCTGCAGTGATTTTGGAGCCCAAAAAAATAAAGTCTGACACTGTTTCCACTGTTTCCCCATCTATTTCCCATGAAGTGATGGGACCGGATGCCATGATCTTCGTTTTCTGAATGTTGAGCTTTAAGCCAACTTTTTCGCTCTCCTCCTTCACTTTCATCAAGAGGCTTTTTAGCTCCTCCTCACTTTCTGCCATAAGGGTGGTGTCATCAGCATATCTGAGGTTATTGATATTTCTCCCGGCAATCTTGATTCCAGCTTGTGTTTCTTCCAGTCCAGCGTTTCTCATGATGTACTCTGCATATAAGTTAAATAAGCAGGGAGACAATATACAGCCTTGACGTACTCCTTTTCCTATTTGGAACCAGTCTGTTGTTCCATGTGCAGTTCTAACTGTTGCTTCCCAGAATAATCTAACCTGGAGATAAGAAAACACTTCCTATGCATAAAATGAGCCTTTTCTGAATCACAGACACACAGACAGTTCATAGCTTCAGTTCTACAGCTTCAGCCTCAAGTCAAAAATAATCACAGAAACAAAAACTCACCAGTTCAGATCTCAAAGAACTGCTCTTTCCAGTGAGCATGAAATGCTTAACTGATTATGCTCACAAGTAGACAAACATAAAAGCGTCTCAAACCAGAATGTGTGTATCCCTGGCAGAGAATAGACAGACCTCCATCATTCATTCACAAGAGATAATAAAACCAAATTCCCAATTCTTGCTAACACCAAGAGGAATAACAAACCAGAGACTAAACAAATATGTAAAATCTATAGACATGAAACCAGCAGAGGAGATCTAGAGAAAGAGAAAACCAGAAAAGTTAGAGTTCTGTTGCCACTGAGATTCACTCTGCAAGCAAGAAAAGATGTTTCTTGTGATCAGCCTTCGAAATGCATTTTTCAAGCAACAAGGTTTAATCAGCTCTGTCGGGTTAGTCCACTTGGGCATCTCTGTAGAGCAACCTACAAAAAGCATAATTTTCAAAAAGACAAAATCTTGACTCTTGAGTAAATACAAAGTGAACTCATGTCAAAGATTTTATTCAATTCATTCATTAATGAAGGAACCAGTAATGTGCTAAGACTTGTTCAAAGAATATTTGAAGGGCTAGGTATTTAAAGATGATTTACTACAGAAATGTTAAGATATGATTTCTGGGTTAGATACAAAACCATTTGAAGTTCAACAGGATAATAAACTGTAATATTTGGGGTTATCAGTTCAAACAGACAGAAATTACTTGTATCTATACTGGATGGAAGAAATCTCCAAGTTAACATATAATGTCATAGAGTCTGAATCTTTAACCAATAGCAAGCAGAGAGTTGAAAAAAATACATTCCCCACCTCGGGTCGGGGAAGGCAATGGCACCCCACCCCAGTACTCTTGCCTGGAAAATCCAATGGACGAAGTAGCCTGGTGGGCTGCAGTCCATGGGGTCGCTAACAGACGGACAGACTGAGCAACTTCACTTTCACTTTTCTCTTTCATGCATTGGAGAAGGAAATGACAACCCACTCCAGTGTTCTTGCCTGGAGAATCCCAGGGATGGGGGAGCCTGGTGGGCTGCCATCTATGGGGTCACACAGAGTCGGACATGACTGAAGTGACTTAGCAGCAGCAGCAGTAGCAGCAGCCACCTCGGGTGGGTGTGTTCATGATGTTCAAGGGACATGCTACTCATTTTATTTTGAAATTCTGAATAATTTTTCTGAGGGCTCTTCCCTGGTGGCTCAGAGGGTACAGTGACTGCCTGCCATGCAGGAAACCCAGGTTTGATCCCTGGGTTGGGAAGATCTCCAGGAGAAGGGAATGGCAACCCAATTTTTCTGAACACTAAATAAAAGCTGTCCTACTTGGGAGTTGAAAGCTTCATGCCATAGTGTTCTTGGAGAGCAAAAATATTCAAACTTGATTGTTCTTGATTGATGAAAAAACATTCCCTTCCCTTTTGCCCAAGACCTCAAAGCTACTACAGGTCATGGCTGAGGCTAGAACCCAGCATTTCAATGCCCTCCATTCCACACCCATTGTTTGAAATACTACTCTCTCAAGAAGGTCGATGGGTTCGTTAAGACGCTTTCAAGACAGCAAATCAATAAAATGAAGGAAATAGATACTCAGTGTTAACTCACAGGCATCCATTAGAAGAAACTGATCGAGGTAGAGAAGATTAAAGAGATCTGACCTCTTTCTGAAAGGGTGGAAAGAAGTTCATAATAGTAAAACGCCATGTCATCCACTCCCCTCTCCCCTCTGGCCCTGAATGCCTCCTTCCAAAGATACCATGGGTCCCAGCCTGAGGAATTTCCATTCAGCCAAGTCCCTGGCCTGGTCAATGATCCCGGAAAGCCAGTGTGAGACAGATTTGGATCCCAGAATGAGACTTGTGGATTGGCTTCTCAAGCCCTCCCGTCCACCCTCTGCAGCATGGCCCAAGGAATGGGTTTTCTGTTCTGCTTGATTTCTGCTGCTGCTGCTGCTGCTGCTAAGTCACTTCAGTCGTGTCCGACTCTACACGACCCCATAGATGGCAGCCCACCAGGCTTCCCCGTCCCTGGGATTCTCCAGGGAAGAACACTGCAGTGAGTTGCCATTTCCTTCGCCAATGCATGAAAGTGAAAAGTGAAAGTGAAGTTGCTCAGTCGTGTCCAACTCTTCATGACCCCACAGAGTGCAGCCCACCAGGCTCCTCCATCCATGGGATTTTCCAGGCTTGATTTCTGAGGGTTCCTTAAATCACCCTTNAGTTGCCATTTCCTTCGCCAATGCATGAAAGTGAAAAGTGAAAGTGAAGTTGCTCAGTCGTGTCCAACTCTTCATGACCCCACAGAGTGCAGCCCACCAGGCTCCTCCATCCATGGGATTTTCCAGGCTTGATTTCTGAGGGTTCCTTAAATCACCCTTGCATTTTTCACTTTAACTTTCTCTCTCTGCTTGACAGTAAGGCATATACTTTTAACATTTATGTAACCAAATAAAACTCAGGCATAGATAAGCATATGAAAAAATGGTACTTAGCCTAGTGAATCGTTAGAAAGTGAGCATCTCTATAACCATCACCCAAATCAAGAAATAGAATTCAGCCAGCCACCTCAGAAACCTGATTCCTTCTACTAAAAGTTACCTTGCTGGACCATGCTTCAGTGGAGTGGAATAGAAAAAAATGGTGGGTTGGCTCAGCGCGAAAGACTCTGCCTGCCAATACAGAAGATGCAGGTTCAGTCCCTGAGTTGGGAAGATCCCCTGGAGTAGGTAATGGCGACCCACTCTAGTATTTTTGGCTGGGAAATCCTATGGACAGAGGAGCATGGTGGGCTACAGTCCATGGGGTAACAGAGTCGAAAATGACTTAGCAAGTAAACAATAACAACGTGCAGACGAGCTAAGCTTTGTATTCTAAAACTTCCGTTCCACGTAACTTTTATGTCTAAGTGTTGACGCTGCTGCTGCTGCTGCTAAGTCGCTTCAGTCGTGTCCGACTCTGTGCGACCCCATAGACAGCAGCCCACCAGGTTTCCCCGTTCCTGGGATTCTCCAGGCAAGAACACTGGAGTGGGTTGCCATTTCCTTCTCCAACGCATGAAAGTGAAAAGTGAAAGTGAAGTCGCTTGGTTGTGTCCGACTCTTCGAGACCCCACAAACGGCAGCCTACCAGGCTCCTCGGCCCATGGGATTTTCCAGGCAACAGTACTGGAGTATTGATACTGGGCCACAATTTCTCACTGCAGATCACAATAAAAATAGTTTGATAGTCACTGCCATTGGTATCACCCTGCCTACCAGATCACCAGCAGAGAAAAGAAAATACTGCAAATTTTGTCAGCTCCCCCCAGAGCAGAGGTAAGTACATGCTTCACTTCATTTTATAATGACTGTAGCATTTTCTTTTCCCACCTATCAGAACATTTCAGAAAAAATAAAATATTTTTAAAGAAGATAAAATATCTGTCTAAGATATGCAAAAAAAATGATTTGGAATATTATAAAGAAAGCAATTAATCCACACTTAAAACTAATTGCCTAACCCACTGGGTCTTTAAATTATTCATTAGTGCTATTTAAAAATAATTGCAGTTTATGAGGAAAACCCATTATGGATTTCTTTTAAGAACTAAAAAGAAAGGGTTTCCTTTTTTATTTACCAACTGCTTATGGCCCTTGAAACCAACCCATTTTTTAGCCAGTTTAATAGTCTCATGATCCCCTCCTCAGTCTAATCAGCTTTAACATTTATCACACCAACACTTCATGAGGGTCCCTGTGATAGATTCTGAACTCATGGAGAGGATGATGATATTGTTCTAAAAGAATATGAAAGATGGGTCTGGAAAGGAAGAAAGGAAAAGGACTCTTGGAGAACGAAGCTGGAAACCAAGATGCAAGCGTTTTCGCAGGTGGTTCAAGCTGGTCCCTCCACTTCCAGCCAAATGGCTGAGATTTCCCGCCTGTTTGCTCCTGACAGCCAGGACTTGCGAGGCCTCCCTCTTCTCTCCTCATTTACTTCTTGCCTCACGTTCCTTAATTTCTCCATTTCCTTCAAAGAGCACTCAGAACTATGGCCATGAAATGGCAGGACTGCCAAGGACTTTTGTCTAGTTCAGTGGCTTTCACACTGTGTTCACAGCACCCCAGAAGTTCCCAGTGGAAAGGGCCGATGAGCCCACAGGCTTGGTGATTCCTGACTCCGCACCGATTCCCCACTCCCCAGGATCCGTCACAAGAGCCCGCTGTGAGTCGTCTAAGATTCCACTCGAAGGAAGCATTTTTCTGCTAAAAACAAAACTTGAAAGTGACTCTCAAGGCGTATCTAAGAATACCATTGGAGAAGGAAATGGCAACCCACACCAGTATTCTTGGCTGGGAAATCCCATGGACAGAGGAGCCTGGCGAGCTACAGTCTGTGGGATCACAAAGAGTCAGACATGCCTGAGTGACTAGCCACCAACAACTCAGAATACCACAGCCCAGAAGAGGAAGTGACTTGCTCAAAGTAGGACAGCCAACCACAGAACTGGGAGCCAACCTGGCCTCCTGACTCCAGGCCTAATGATCTACGCCCTCCATCAGGCAAGGGACACCACAAAGAGCACGCGCCGTGGGTCCAGAATGATCTGGATATAAATCTGACCTCGGTCCCAGCTTTCTGTCCTTTGTTATTGTTGTTCAGTAGCTTAGTCGTGATCGACTCTTTGCAACCCCATGGACTGCAGCACGCCAGGCTTCCCTGTCCATCACTATCTTGCAGGGTGTGCCCAAACTCATGTCCACTGAGTCAGTAATGCCATCCAATCATCCAATCATCTCATCCTGTGTCGCCCCCTTCTCCTGCCATCGATCTTTCCCAGCACCAAGGTGTTTTCCAATGAGTTGGCTCTTCGCATTAGGTGGCCAGCGTTTTGGAGCTTCCGTTTCAGCATCAGTCTTTCCAATGAGTATTCAGAGCTGATTTCCTTTAACCCGGGCTAAGCTATTATACATGAAAACACCTTGTATGTGATATGCACATACTAAGTGCTCAGGTGTGAGCAGCACCTTTATCAGAGATGTTCCTTAAGCACCCCACTGGGGAATGTGCTTGTGACAGTCATCACTGTGGCAAAGGTGAGCGTGCACAGGCACACACACACACTCATGCACACAGCTATATGACTGTACGCAGATACAAAGAGGATCTGTGGGCTGTAGCTTCGCTGACCACCCCCTATCTTAACTGTGGGTCTGCAGGTACCCAATCCTCTTAGAGCCCTCCTAACCACACCAACACGCCTTCCTCCTTCACGTCCTTAAAGGCAAACAAACTGAAGGCGGGGAGGGCCAAATAAACAGAAAGTAGTCTGTTGACAGTCACGACAAATATCCATTTGCATTAGTAAGCTAATAAACATAGTTAGGGGGGCCTAACAGAAAGACGGAATCTGGTTAATTAAAGGAATGACTATAAGTGACACTTATCTTGCCATGCCATGCTTAGTCGCTCACTCACATCTGACTCTTTGCGACCCCATGGACTATAGCCCACCAGGCTCCTCTGTCCCTGGGGATTCTCCAGGCTAGAATACTGGAGTGGGTTACCATGCCCTGCTCCAGGGGATTTTCCCAACCCAGAGATGAAACGCAGGTCTCCCAAGCTGCTGGCAGATTCTTGACCATCTGAGCCACCAGGGAAGCTGGTATCTTACTGACACCTAATATTTATGCTTCCTTCTTATGTAACAATATTCTGACTTTATGGTCTTTCTTTCTGGAGCCAGCTCTCCCATGCATTGTCTTTTTGTTTGAGTAGGAGTGACCCCACCCCTGATTCCAGAAGGGGACTCTGATTAGCTGAAGCCAGCGGGCATATCAGCCATGCTTCTGGCCACAGTAATTGGTTCGGGGATGGGACAGAACTCAATCAGGGCATAGGGCATGGACAGGCCATGGACATAACTCACTCAGAGAGAAAAAGGATGTTTGCTGGAACTACTGGGGGAAAGCATCTTTCTTCAGCTGATTCTGAGTTTTCCTTTTATTTGAATATTTGATATTCTGTTCATCATGAATTTTTGCATTTTTTTTACACATAATATGAAAATATTATGTTTCTTGATTAGTGATTTTTTTTAATGTACACTTAAATTTTGCATCAAGGCAAAATTGCCTCAATCCTCTCAGCCTTGTCCTGGCCCTGGAGGGATACTAAACTCACAGCTGACATAGCCGTTCTTTTTTTTTGCTTGAAGAGGGACCAAGGAGGTGAGAGGGGCCACCACATGGAGCTTTGGGAGGAAAGCATGGGAAATGCATGGGATAAAAGAAACCCATTCCCAGTGATCTGAGTTACCAGATTCAACTTTGCCTAAAGCTTAGCCCTCCTGCTTGACAGTTTACAAGCACCTGTAAATTCTCTTCCCTCTGACTTATAACCAAAATAATGCAAACTTACACAATGGCTAATTACAAGGAGCTCACCTCTGAATGTACTGGGGGGAGTGTTTCTGAAAGTCTGAGTAACACTTCCACCTTTAGACACACGATCGATCAAATGGAGCCAAGTGTCTTCCTTGGCCATGGTCAGTTTTCTGAACAGCAGCTGTCACTTGTAGAGTACTATTTTCTTCTATAATTTATTAAGTCCCTTTTACATGTCAGGTACTGACATGTACCTGACGTGTATATATATATGTGTGTGTGTTAGCTGCTCAGTTGTGTCTGACTCTTTTCAACCCTATGGACTGTAGCCCACCAGGCTCCTATGGCCATGGGGATTCTCCAGGCAAGAATGCTGGAGTGGGTTGCCATGCCCTCCTCCAGGGAATCTTCCCAACGCAGGGATCGAACCTGGGTCTCCTGCATTGCAGGCAGACTGTTTACCATCCTAGCCACCGGGGAAGCCCCAGGTGCTATATAAACACTCTGTATACGTCATTTCCTGTCATTCTTACCAGCCCCTCAAAATGGTCTTGGGTCATACTATTATTGCCCATATTTTACAGGAAAGGAAGCCAGAACTGAAAGAAAAAAAAAAGCAGGACGCACAAGGTCACAGGAAAAGAGGCAGAGGCGGGGTTCACAGCCCAATCCGCTGGAACCAAAGTTTATGTTCTTAATGACCACCTGATACAGTCCCAAGATCTACAAGAACTACCTGTTACAGATGCTCCGTGTGTATTTGAGGAAATGAATAAATTTGTTACTTAATTAGCTGAAAGGTGAAATGTTAGCCATTTTGATATCCACTTATTTCATTTCAATTTACCTCCTTCTATAAATAGAGTGTGAAACACAGCCTCTTTAGGTTATGTTTGGGTTAAGAGCAGTTTTTCTATTAGGAATACTATTCTCAGGAGTTACACATCATCAACAGTTTTTAATACAAACTGATGAAAAAGCACACACAGATAGAATAATGGCTCTATATCGAAAGAAATTCTGTGGTGAATTTGGTCTCCTTACTTCAAAGATTTGGTGTGCGTGTGTATTGCAGGGAGGGATCAAACCAGGTCAAGGACTTTAAAATGTTTTCTAAACTCTGAGACAAATACACAATTCATTATTAATATCTTTTTATGTTTATTTTCTTGAAGTAGGGACTCAATATTCAAAACCCTAATTGAATGTTAAATTTCTCTCCCTCTATGAGAGCAATCATTTGATGAATATATTTGCAAGACAAAATCAATACAATCTTAAGCAATAAATTTACCTGACAAAGGTAAGTATCACAGTACAAGAATTCCAGGTTTTTAGCATTCTTAACCAAAGCAGTAAATAAACAGACTCCTCCCAAAGCAAAGATGGAAATATAATTATTCAGTCTCTCCATGTCAGATTTGCCCAGAAATTGAAATATTGTTAGCAAACACGGATTTAAATTTTGTGCTCCAATGAATTGGTAGATCTCTTAGTTTATTGTTTTGATTTCCCTGCATTCTACCACAGGGAAATTATGCAAACTCTCACTACATGAAAAGAATACTGATAATTACAGAATTTGCCGCTTAGCTGGAAGATCATTTTGCAAATCTCTTCTGATCTATTGGCATGGTAGCCTGCGTACATTTGTGTCACTGCTGTTCTTAAGATTCGTGATCTGATACACGTGTTAAGTGTGCATGAACTGAAATGCACAGCCAACTGTTCAATTCAGCAAACAAAAATCATTGTAGCTGGTTTTCTCTGAGGGGCTGGTTGCTTAACAGACTTAAGTTATCCTAGAGCCTAAGGTTGGAAGTCCACTGTCTGCTTCCAACTCCACCTGCAGGTCAGAAGCCCTTGGAAAAGCTCCATGAAACACAAACTCCAGGTCCCACTCTAGACCGGCTGAGTGATCATCAGAGCCCAGAGAACCTACCTTTAAATACACAGGGAGGTGAGGTGAGGTGACTCCTCTGCATGGCCAGATGGAGAGTGCTTCTGTGTCCATGACCCACAGAAGAGGTGGAAATAATGCCATCCTTTGTTTTGTCTGCATGACACTCAACCTAACTACTTTTTGTTGTATTTATTTACTTATTTATTTTTTAATAAAACCTGTTGGACCCCACCCCCACCCCCCGACCTTTCCCCTGACTGCTATAATGTCATGGAGATACAAGCTCACAGGCTTTGTTTCCATCTGGAAAGTCTATGCTGCTTAGAAGCCGAGAGAACTGTATTTATCATGGATAGCTCAGTTGGTAAAGAATCTGCCTGCAATGCAGGAGACACCGGTTCAATTCCTGGGTCAGGAAGATCCCCTGGAGAAGGAATAGGCTACCCACTCCAGTATTCTGGCCTGGAGAATCCCATAGACTGTACAGTCTGTGGGGTTGCAAAGAGTAAGACACGACTGAGCGACTTTCACTTTCACATGGAGCCTTAGAGGGTGTCCGTTTCCAGTGTCCCATCTGCCTTCTCCACTGTAATTCTCTGTTGAGGTTCAAAGTCTTCTCTCCATTATAAATAATAACCCTTCAACTCTATGAAAGCAGCAAGTCTTTCAGGTAAACATCTCTTTTCACCGGGCCATCCTAAATCAAAAAAGGAATGGAGTGCAGAAAAAAATACACGGGCTTTTAATCCTGCACTTACTACCTGGCAGATTGTTGAGTCCCATTGTGCCTCAGTTCCCTCATCTGCAAAATGGGATTTAGTGGCATTATTATAATACATACCTCTTGGAATTATAAGAATTAAATGAGATAACTCATGTAAAATGTGTGCACTAAATGTTGTTTAGTCACTAAGTCATGTCTGACTCTTTGCTACCCCCATGGACTGTAGCCCGTCAGGCTTCTCTGTGCATGGGATTTCCCAGGCAAGTATACGGGAATGGGTGGCCCTGTCCTTCTCCAGGGCATCTTCTCCACCCAGGGACGGAACCTGCCTCTCCTGCACTGGCAGGCAGGTTCTCTACTGCTGAGCCACCAGGGCCGCTCCTGTGGTAATCGGGCTTCCCAGGTGGCACAAGTGGTACGGAACCTGCCTGCCACTGTAGGAGATGCAGGTTCCATCCCTGAGCGGGGACGATCGCCTGGAAAAGGGCGTGGCAATCCACTCCAGTATTCATGCCTGGAGAATCCCATGCACAGAGCAGACTGGCAGAGGAGCCTGGCAGGCTACAGTCCATAATATGGAAAATAGTCAGACATGACATAGCACGTAGCCTGCATTATGGTACTTGCTATGACTAAACTTTGTTTTCCAGACTGCTGAACCCTGGAGCTCTGTATTAGATGTGGTCTAATCTACCGTTTTCTTACTAAAGATGGGAATATAATCCCAGCTTTGGTTTGTGCCCAAGCAGTGTTCGATAGACAGATTAGTTTATTTAGGATCGAGGAGGTCATACTCGCCACAATCTTTTCTCCAGTCAGACATTGGAATGATTTAATTATTTCTGTATCATCCCCTTTCAGACAGATATTGATGGGGTTTCGCTAGTGGTTCGGTGATTAGGACTTCACCTTCCAATGGAGGAAGGGGTGCTGGTCCCATCCGGATGAGGGGAGTTAGGATTCCACATGCAAATGGAACATAAACAACAAAAGTAATGTTGTAACAAAAATTCAATAAAGACTTCAAAAAAGAAAGAAAGATACTAACAAACCACAGGGTTGGGGGAAGTGTCCGGGGAAGTGTTAGAAACCAAGACTGCATTCTGCAGGACATATTTTAAAATCTGGCATTCTCAGCTAAGAAAAGAAAAGCCATTGGAGGAAGTATGACAGTTGTCTTCAAATATCTCCATAGCTATTCCAAATAGATAGAAGAGGCTTGCTGAGGTGGTCCCAAGAAGTAGACTCAGAGATGAGCTGTAAGGCTTCCCCAGCACTCGGAATCTCAGGATTTCCCGTGACCTGAGCACTCTGCTTCTCTTCAAGCTAATGAGAAATGAGTGTTAATTTTTAAAAAGTCATATTACAGTGCTGCCCTTTCTGAATATTCAAGAATGGCTGGGGTTCCTGCTGGGAATGGTAGCCTGCAAATTAGAAAGGAGCCGCTATAATTCACATGAGAAAACAAGCC
The DNA here is from genome assembly GCA_006410675.1 of Oreotragus oreotragus. Taxonomy (NCBI): domain Eukaryota; kingdom Metazoa; phylum Chordata; class Mammalia; order Artiodactyla; family Bovidae; genus Oreotragus; species Oreotragus oreotragus. The sequence goes on along the minus strand of SJYX01003766.1, from coordinate 24,208 downwards.
CCAACACATAGACATATGAGTCACAAAGGCCAGCTGGCTGGTGAATCATTTAAGGGGGTCCAGAAGCCCCACTTACAGGCATCGGGCTCTCCAGACTGTTTAGAGCTCTCAAACATCATGATTACTGGTACGGGGAGAGAGGGTCACTACCCAAATGTCCCCGGCTGCTCTACAAAGCCCTGGCCACAGGAAACCCATCCAGAGCGGCTGGGTGGGGACTTTCCTTAATCTGGAAAGCAGACCATTGTTTAACAGGACCTGAAGCCCCTGAATTCAGGAAAGAACAGGAAAGCTACTTTTTCTTCAACTTAATTTTCATGATTCAAGGCATGATGCAGTACATAGGAAGCTCTGAAATCCCTAAGTTTATTCCATAAAAATATAACAACTTACGCTTTGTTTGATAACAGTGCCATTTTAGGGAATTTCCAGGCAGTTCAGTGGTAAAGACTCCACACTCCCAATGTAGGAGACACAGGTTAGACCCCTGGTTAGGGAACTAAGATCCCGCATGGTAGGCCAAAAATAAAAAATAAGTAATATTAGAAAAATAAACAACATCACTATTAAAACCCTTCCCAGGTGACACTACTGGTTAAGAAACCACCTGCCAATGAAGGAGACCCTAGTTCGATCCCTGGGTTGGGAAGATCTGCTGGAAGAGGACATGGCAACACCCTCCAGTATTCTTGCCTGGAGGATCCCATGGATAGAGAAGTCTGGCTGGCTACTGCCCAGGGGTGGCAGGAGCCGAGCATGACTAAAGTGACTTTGCATGCATTAAAATACACCTTTTCTGCGAAAATCACAGTCTAACAAAATTGTTATGCCTACTATAAAAACAAAAGAGTTAGCCAGTCTAGATGATATACACGCAAGCTTCTTGCAAATGAATGCCATGCCTCTTTGACTCTCAAGCGTAATATTCTCTAAACATAAACCATTTATGGGTACTGTGGTCCTTATGTGTTCCCCTAAAATTCATATGTTGAAATGTAACCCCCCCCCAGAAAAAAATGATTCTGTGAGGAGGTAGGGCCTTTGGAAGGTGATGAGGTCATAAGGATAGAGTCCTCGTAAGTGAGATTAGTGCCCTCATATAAGAGGCTCCAAAGAGCACCCTCATCCCCTTCAGCCATGTAAGGAGACAACTAGAAAGACAAGGAAGAGAGCCCCCATTTGACCATGCTGACACCTCGATCTCAAGCTTCCAGCCTCTAGAACTGTGAGAAATAGACTTCTGTTGTTTTTAAGTCAGTGTATGTACGGTACCAGGTGGCTCAGTGGTAAAGAATCTGCCTGTCAATGCAGGAGCCATAGAAGATCTGGGTTCGATCCCTGGGTCGGGAAGATTCCCTGGAGAAGGAAATGTCAACCCACTCCAGTATTCTTGCTAGGAGAATCCCATGGAGAGAGGAGCCTGGTAGGCTGCAGTCCATGGGGTCGCTACAAGTCGGACACAACTAAGTGACTTCACTTCACTTTTCACTTTCATGCATTGGAGAAGGAAATGGCAACCCACTCCAGTGTTCTTGCCTGGAGAATCCCAGGGACGGAGGAGCCTGGTAGGCTGCCGTCTATGGGGTCGCACGGAGTCAGACACGACTAAAGCGACTTAGCAGTAGCAGCAAAGTGATATGCAGAGTACATCATGAGAAATGCTGGACTGGAAGAAACACAAGCTGGAATCAAGATTGCCAGAAGAAATATCAATAACCTCAGATAGGCAGATGACACCACCCTTATGACAAAAAGTGAAGAGGAGCTAAAAAGCCTCTTGATGAAAGTGAAACTAGAGAGTGAAAAAGCTGGCTTAAAACTCAACATTCAGAAAATGAAGATCATGGCATCCAGTCCCATCACTTCATGGGAAATAGATGGGGAAACAGTGGAAACAGTGTCAGATTTTATTTTGGGGGGCTCCAAAATCACTGCAGATGGTGACTGCAGCCATGAAATTGAAAGACGCTTACTCCTTGGAAGAAAAGTTATGACCAACCTGGATAGTATATTCAAAAGCAGAGACATTACTTTGGCGACTAAGGTCTGTCTAGTCAAGGCTATGGTTTTTCCAGTGGTCATGTATGGACGTGAGAGTTGGACTGTGAAGAAGGCAGAGCGCTGAAGAATTTATGCTTTTCAACTGTGGTGTTGGAGAAGACTCTTGAGAGTCCCTTGGACTGCAACGAGATCCAACCAGTCCATTCTGAAGGAGATCAGCCCTGGGATTTCTTTGGAAGGACTGATGCTAAAGCTGAAACGCTAAAAATACTTTGGCCACCTCCTGTGAAGAGTTGACTCATTGGAAAAGACTCTGATGCTGAGAGGGATTGGGCGCAGGAGGAGAAGGGGACGACAGAGGATGAGATGGCTGGATAGTATCACGGACTCGATGGACGTGAGTCTGAGTGAACTCCGGGAGTTGGTGATGGACAGGGAAGCCTGGCGTGCTGCGATTCATGGGATCGCAAAGAGTAGGACACGACTGAGTGACTGAACTGAACTGAAAGTGATTGAGTATACACACATGCACATTATAGGGTATCTTGTTTTAGCAGCCCAAAGGACAACATCAATGAGAGAGCTATCCAAGGAGGAAGACAAAGGGGCATAAAGGTTTACATTCATTGCTCTGGAAAGTGCAATGGAAATGGCAAAATTGGCACCAAAACTCAAACCTGCTTCTCCTACTGGTACATTATAGGCTGAAGAAGCCGAAGACCCTGGAGAGGGCTACTGGGCAATGTGGCCAAAATGCCAACCCAACCTAGGCTAATTCAAGGCAACAGAATAAACTGGAAGGGTGCCATGTTAAGCCCCAAGGTTTGAAAGAGTGGAGCCAAGACCATAAATGCCAGAATTGACGTGGAAGATGGGAAAGAGGCTCTCTGGAAAATCAGTGCTGTTCCAGATATTCTAAGAGGTGCTCTCATACTGAGCAGAGACTCGGCATTTGCAAAGTTAACCTGAGTTTCCAAATCTTAGGTTTGAAATTCTGTGAGCAATTGGAAAATCTTACATGATTGCAAACTAGACCTCCACAGGGAAAGGTAATACTATCATTTTGCACAACTCTGAGAGACACGATTTACAATATGGAACATGTCTTCTAGAGTTGTGTGCAACATGGCAGGTCTACAGCCCAGTTGATATTTTAACAGTGTCTGAGCTGGTGATCAAGCCTAACTCACTGCCCAGCATATGTATCATGGTGTGGCCTTTTTGCTTTCTCTTCAGTGTAAAGTGACAGACTTCATTTTCTTGGGCTTCAAAATCACTGCAGACAGTGACTGCAGCCATGAAATTAAAAGACTCTTGCTCTTTGGAAGAAAAGCTATGACAAACCTATACAACATAATCACTTCGCTGACAAAAGTCCATATAGTCAAAGCTGTGTTTTCTCCAGTAGTCAGGTATGGATGTCAGAGTTGGATCCTAAAGAAGGCTGAGTGCCAAAGAATTGTTGCTTTCGAACTGTGGTGCTGGAGAAGACTCTTGAGAGTCCCTTGGAAAGCAAGGAGATCCAATCAGTCAATCCTTAAGGAAATCAATCCTGAATATTCATTGAAAGGACTGATGCTAAAGCTGAAGCTCCAATACTTTGGCCACCTGATGTGAATAGTGGACTCACTGGGAAAGACCCTGATGCTGGGAAGGATTGAAGGCAGGAGGAAAGGGAGATGACAGAGGATGAGATGGTTGGATGGCATCATCGACTCGATGGACATGAGTCTGAGCAAGCTCTGGAAGACAGGGAAGGACAGGGAAAGCCTGGCACACTGCAGTCCACGGGGTCTCAAAGACTCGGACTCAACTGAGCAACTGAACAACAACATTGGGAGGGTGGAAAAGGATGACACTTTTAAGCCAGTTGCAAATATCAATAATGGAAATAGAGAGGAATTGAAAGGAAATGCTGAATAAATTCAAGGGTAAAATTTGAATTTGGTAGTTGCTTCAAGGCAGCCAGTACTCTATAAGGAATCAAGAAAAAGTAATTTCTGAAACTGTTGAGCGAGTGTTCCAGCAAGAATTTATTTTAATTGCTTTATAAATTGCTTTAATCCTATATTTAGGGAATCATTAGGGGCCTGAAAGGGTCACTTAAAATTTTCACTTATGCTTAACTAAGTTTTATAGAGAAAATTACATGTTTTAATAGTATTCATAGAATCAGGGACTTGTAAAGGTCTCGAGATGTGTCCTTTTAAAATAGCAAAGGTCTGTGACTCAATATCACTTAATTCTCACAATAGCCCTGTGAGATAAAGATAATTATTCTTTTTATACATGAGGCAACTGACCCTCTGAGGGTCTGAATTATTTGCAAAGTAAGCAGTTTGAAGGAAGGATTCTACCTTATTCATCTTTCCATCTCAAGGGTCTAGAATGTGGCAGACACTCAGCATTATTATTTCAAGGGTTCTCAAAGCATGGTCCCCAGACCAGTAGCAGGAGCATCGCCTGGAAACTTTTTAGAAATGCAAACTCCCAGGCTCTACCCCAGACTTTCTGACTCAGACACATCCAGTACAAGGCAACCTACATTTTAACAAGCCCTCCCGGAGACTGAACAGAGGAATGCTCAAACTACCGCACAATTGCACTCATCTCACACGCTAGTAAAGTAATGCTCAAAATTCTCCAAGCCAGGCTTCAGCAATATGTGAACCATGAACTCCCTGATGTTCAAGCTGGTTTTAGAACAGGCAGAGGAACCAGAGATCAAATTGCCAACATCCGCTGGACCATGGAATGGGCAAGAGAGTTCCAGAAAAACATCTATTTCTGCTTTATTGACTATGCCAAAGCCTTTGACTGTGTGGATCACAATCAACTGTGGAAAATTCTGAAAGAGGTGGGAATACCAGACCACCTAACCTGCCTCTTGAGAAATCTGTATGCAGGTCAGGAAGCAACAGTTAGAACTGCACATGGAACAACAGACTGGTTCCAAATAGGAAAAGGAGTACGTCAAGGCTGTATATTGTCTCCCTGCTTATTTAACTTATATGCAGAGTACATCATGAGAAACGCTGGTCTGGAAGAAACACAAGCTGGAATCAAGATTGCCAGAAGAAATATCAATAACCTCAGATATGCTGATGACACCACCCTTATGGCAGAAAGTGAGGAGGAGCTAAAAAGCCTCTTGATGAAAGTGAAGGAGGAGNGAAGCCTTTTGCTAAAAATGGCTCATCCTCCCAATAGAGTCTGCAGCTAACAGGAGTTTTTCTGGCTTTGTTTTTCTTTTGTTTTCCCCCTAAAATGACTTCCCACTTAAATATTTCTCGCCCCAGCCTCATGAGGCTTCCAAAGCCATTTTGCTTGAGTTCTTACCTCTTAGCAACCCCTGCTTTCTTTTCATATGCTTAGCCTATGGCCCAAGCCATTTACAAATCAGAAAAATGCCTCCATATTAAAAACAATTATGAATTTGAGACTCACCTGAATGGGCTTTCTTCTCTTTGTAAATCTGGTCACAAAATCCAGGGCTGCCTTATATTATATATATTATATTATATATTATATTTCAAGTTTTGTCTCAAATTTATAGACTCTTGGTTTAGCTTCTCTGCAAATACAAGCATGATAGAAAAATCAAGTAAAATACACAAAAGAAAGGCAATACAAACAAGCATTAGCAAATATTAAAAATTTTTCTGAAGTCTTAGTGATTACAACAGCTAACTCTCAATATCTGTACAAAATAGACATATAGCTAAATGAAACAATATACTGAATAGAATACCAAATACTAAAATAGATATAAACACATTAACTAAAGCAATTTAAAGAAAATATTTACTTCTTTGGAATTTTTTTTCACAATGAAAAAGGTAGAAAAGCTCCAAAATTAATATGGCAGCATTTCAAAATATTATTGTAATGAGGAACATTTGGAAAAAAACATTAAAATGAAGCCATAAAAGAAAAAGGATTAAATCTAACAGAACTTTTAATTAAAAAAAAATCATTCAAGAGAAAAGTCATTTATTCTACATAGAACCTAATAGTTTTAATAAATTAGGAAAAATGAAAAGCTTGGACATAACAAAATAGGAAATATTTTTAAAAGCAAAAATAGACTTCAAATATGAAAAAAAATCATAAATAAATTCAATACTGAAATGGGAGTCTTGAGGAAATAATTGCAATATCTCCTAGAGACAAAAGGCTAATCTCTTCACATTTGTTCTTAGATAAATCAATTATAAAAAAGGAAAAATTGGGGAAAAGATATCAATAGCTAACACAAGAATATGAAATAAAACAAAATTAAACAAAATAAAGTCTCTCAAATATTTGAAAATGCTGTGTATCACACATAACCTGAAAAATATGAGAAATAAAATTGCACACTGTTATGTTTTACCCGTTGGAGTAAAATAAAACTTGCATATATTTGGTAAAAACAAAGGATTTGAAAAAATTAGACACAAGTATTCTTTTTGCTATCATTGTTAATTAATGAAAATGTTTCAGAAACTGATATAGATGTAAATGTACCAGTTACACTAGCAATCCAGCTCGCTAAGAAGCTGCAGTACTTTGCCATGATACAAATGGAAGGATATTTACCATAGCATTGTTTTCAATATCATCAATCTATAAATAAAAATAAATTATCTAAATAGGATAATTAAAATTAACCTTGGTACAGTTTTAAATTGAAATACTATGTATTCTTTAAAGCAAATGACTCATAACTATTTCTCCTGATTGGGAAATGTCATTAAAATACGTTGTTAACTAGAAAGAAGGTGACATAATTATACATAGAGTATTTTGTTTTAAAATAATATACACATTTCTGATTGAAAACTGGTAAGTTGATAAGGGAAATGTAGCTTTCATTCTATTTTTTTTGTTTTAGTTTAAATTGTTTTATTTCATTTCCACTTTTTATTATTTGCTCCTATTAATTTAAAAATAAGCAGAAAAGTATACATTTAATATAGACTACATTAAATTTAAATTATTTAATTTAAATATATTTAAATGTATATTACTAAGTAATTTCAGGCTCAGAATAAGGACTAATAAAATGTTTAAATTAATTTACTTTCCAAGTTGGTGAGCTGAGTAATATTTACTCATAACTTTCAAATATGCAAAAATAAAGAAAATCTGTACATAGGAGATTTTCAGAAACTCTGGGTTTTTCTTCATAAAGAATATGAAAAAGACACATTCCCCAGTCTTCACTGCAGCACTATTTACAATAGCTAGGACACAAAAGCAACCTATATGTCCATCGATAGATGAGTGGATAAAGAAACTTGGTACATGTATACAATGGAATATTACTCAGCCATTAAAAGGAACACATCTGGGTCAGTTCTAAGGAGGTGGGTGAACCTAGAGCCTATTATACAGAGTGATGTAACTCAGAAAGAGAAAAACAGGTATCATATATTAACACACATATACGGAATCTAGAGGCTGGTACTAATGAGCCTATCAGCTGGGCAGCAGTGGAGAGGTAGCCATAGAGAAGAGCCACAGCGGGGGAAGCAGAAGGGATGAGTTGAGCGAGCAGCATAGAAAAATATGCATCACCATATGTAAAGTCAGACGGCCAGCGGAAAGTTACTCCAAGCCACAGGAAGCCCAAATCTGGTGCGGTGTGACAACCGAGAGGGGTGGGATGG
>SJYX01003766.1:3979-15845 GCA_006410675.1 Oreotragus oreotragus | reverse complement strand
GGACTGCAAGGAGATCCAACCAGTCCATTCTGAAGGAGATCAACCCTGGGATTTCTTTGGAAGGAATGATGCTAATGCTGAAACTCCAGTACTTTGGCCACCTCATGCGAAGAGTTGACTCATTGGAAAAGACTCTGATGCTGGGAGGGATTGGGGGCAGGAGGAGAAGGGGACGACCGAGGATGAGATGGCTGGATGGCATCACGGACTCGATGGACGTGAGTCTGAGTGAACTCCGGGAGATGTTGATGGATAGGGAGGCCTGGAGTGCTGCGATTCATGGGGTCGCAAAGAGTCGGACATGACTGAGCGACTGAACTGAACTGAACTGATGTATAGTCAAAGCTATGGTTTTTCCAGTAGTCACATACAGATGTGAAGGTTGGACCATAAAGAAGGCTGAGCACCAAAGAATCGATGTTTTTGAATTGCGGTGCTAGAGAAGACTCTTGAGAGTCCCTTGGACTGTAAGGTGATCAAATCAGTCAGTCCTAAAGGAAATCAACCCTGAATATTCATTGGAAGGACTGATGCTGATGCTCCAATATTTTGGTCACTTGATGCAAAGAGCCAATTCATTAGAAAAGACTGATGCTGGGAAAGATTGAGGACAAGAGAAGGGGGCAACACACTCTGGGAGACAGTGAAGGGCAGGGAGGCCTGGCGTGCTGCAGTCCATGGGTTTGCAAAGAGTCGGACGTGACTTCACAACTGGACCACAACAACCAGGAGATGGTGGTGCACACGAAAGTGTGTAAGAAGTCTGGTGTTCAATGAGCAGTGAATGAAGTGTATTCAGGTGAGACGACGTGTATCCAGGTTCCTCAGAGCCCTAGGAGACATGGAGGAGCAAGTGTCAAGAGCTAGGATAGCAACATCCCAGTTCTGGACTGATCTCTGCTGGAGTCTCCCTCGTCCTCATTCTCAGAAGAGCCGTATGCCCTCAGACCACAGTGTGCCAGGATCTGCTCACAGCTGCCATGCCCGCACCTCACCTCACCTCACCACCAGCAATGTGCACAGAATCCCAGTCCCTTTCCTGCAATGAATACAATTAGTCAAGTTTCCATTTTTCTTTCTTCCTCCCAAATCCCCCGCAGTGAGGGCCACCTGAGGAAAGAAAATTTCATCTTGCACAAAACCAGATTTATCTCTGTTCTTTGCACAACAATACAATGAAAGCCCAAATGATTTCTCCACATTTGGTAGCACTTAGAAGCTTTTCATCTGCGCAAGAATAAGGAGTACAACTATTTTCCTCATTTCTGTTTACAGCAGCGATACAGCTGAAAGAAAACAATTTAAATCTATCAACCGCAGAGATGTTTTTGACTTAAGACAAGCACCAAAGTTTCAGCATTTATCTAGCATCACAGCTTGTCTTGAGATGAAAACAGCCTATGAGATCATCTATCTAGTCCCTGCAGGATGATACACAGTGGTACCCAGAGCAGTTTCTGTTAAAGAATTATGTATATATTTTAATATGTATCAGGAAAAAAACATGTAACTTTCATATCATACCCACAATTCCATGGATATTACTGCTTGTGCTGGTGAGGCACTTCCTCCTCCTTTGTGCTCATGTGCGCAGTCATGTCCAGCTCTTTGTGACCCCATGGAGGAGCCCACCAGGCTCCTCTATCCATGGGATTCTCCAGAATGGGTAGCCATTTCCTTCTCCGGGGCATCTTTCTGACCCAGGGATCGAACCTGTGTCTCCTGCATTGCAGGTGGATTCTTTACCCCTTGAGCCATCAGGGAAGCCCATATTATTGCTCAGAGTAAAGCTAAAGTAAGTGAGTCAAAAACAAAATTGAAATGATTTCAGAAAACATCTGTAAATAAACAATAGCCCAGGTGTTGTGCAGATATGGCAGAAATCATGAAAGTGATACACAAAGTTTGGGGATTCGGTAATCACCCCTAATAGGCTGCTGGAAGGAAAGAGAATTCACCCCCCTCCAGATGGTTCAAATGGAGAATCTTCAATGAAGGAAATTCTTAGGGAGTTGTGGGCAGTGTTGAGGGAACTGAAGGTGGTGCTGAGGCATCTGGGAACCAACCAGTGGGTGGAGGAAGTCATCCCCGCCCCACGGCTGAAGGGCCAAGGGAAGGAAATAGTGCAGCTGGAGCTCTGGAGGAGAAGTGACCTGGAAAGAGCCAGGATAGAGTTCTGGAGCGAAGGCGCGTGAGAAAACAGCCCAGCCTTTCCCCTTCCTCTCATCTGCTTCTTCTCCCCATTGGCCCAACCCAGCTGGAAGCCAGAGGCAAGGAACCAGGCAGGCCCTATGGTAGAGGCCAGGCTCCAAGACACAGGTGGCACAAAGGATGAGCATAGTGATGGAAAAGACAGCAGCTAGTGACAGGGAGACAGGAGTCTACTGCACTTGCCCCTTTCAGACATGCAGACCTGCCTGCCCGGCAGGAAAGGCAGGCCAAGGGGGCTTTAGGAAGACTCACTGGTCAGAAATATGACTGCAGAGACTGGTAGATCTCAGAGAAGTTCTGTAAGGTACCTGCACCTCAGTTTCTTTATCTGGAAAATGGGAAGATTATCTCTGCATTGCAGGTTGGCTGGGACGATGACAAATTGCCTGTCACATTGCTGGTAAACACAAGACGCTCAATAAAAAATAGCAATTTTCATGCCAAATGAAAGAAGCCAAACACAAAAAGTCACATAGTCCATTCATATGAAATATCCAGAATAGCTAAATCCATAGAAACAGCAGACTGGTGCCTGCCTCAGGCTGGGGGGAAGGGAAACTGGGGGGTGACTGCTTAAGGGGCTGATTTCATTTGGAGGGTGCTTAGAGGGGGATAGTGAACCTGTGTTGGAACTAGACAGCTATGGTGGTTGGACAACATTGTGAATATACTAAATGCCAATGAATCCCTCACTTTGAAATGATTATATTTAATACTAATCTGCTAGGGCTGCCATAACAAAGTACCACAACCTTGAATGCCTGAAATAACTGAAATGCATTGCTTCACTATTCCTGGGTCGGGAAGGTCTGCTGGAGAAGGGACAGGCTCCCCGCTCCAGCATTCTTGGGCCTCCCTGGTGGCTCATCTGGTAAAGAATCCGCCTGCAAGGCGGGAGACTTGGGTTCGATCCCTGGGTTGGGAAGATCCCCTGGAGAAGGGAAAGGCTACCCACTCCAGTATTCTGGCCTGGAGAATTCCATGGACTACAGCCCATGGGGTTGCAAAGAGTCAGACATGACTAATCGACTTTCACTTTCACTTTCTTTCTGGAGGCTGGAGGTCCAAGGTCACGGTGTTTCATGGTCAGTGCCAGGCATCTCTCCTTGCCTTGGAGATGGTCAACTTCTGTGTGTCTCTATGTCCAAATTCCCCCTTTGTAGAAGGGTATCAGTCATGTTGGATCCAACATGTAGGACCGCATCATAACTTCACTAATCTGCAATAACCCTGTTTACAAATGAGGTCAGTTCTGAGATTCTGGGGACTTCAATATAGGAACTTAGTAGAAAGGGGAACAATTAAACCCTGAACAACAGTTAATTTTATATTATATGAATTTCACCTCATTAAAAATATGGGAGAAGAGTAACCAATTATTATGATCATTATTATGAAAGTCAGTGGCCCGTTCTCTCAAGGTCAGGTGTAGCATAAAAACCCCTATCAAGAATTAATTCTTTGCAGGGCAGGAACAGAGACAAAGGCATGAAGAAACAGACTTGTGGACACTGTGGGGGAGGAAGAGGGCGGGATGAATTGGGAGATTAGGATTTACACATATATACTACCTACCCAGGCTCCCAGGTGACACTAATGGTAAAGAACCCCCCTGCCAATGCAGGAGATTTAGGAGACGAGGATTCAATCCCTGGGTTGGGAAGATCCCTTGGGGGAGGGCATGACAACCCACTCAAGTATTTTTGCCTGGAGAATCCCATGGACAGAGAGAGGAGCCTGGTGGGCTACAGTCCAGGGGGTTGCAAAGAGTCGGACGTGACTGAAATGACTTAGCACACATGCATATACACTATCATTTGTAAAACAGCTAGCTAGCGGGAAGCTTCTGTATAGCACATGGAGCTCAGCTCAGTGCTCTGTGTTGACCTACAGGTGTGGGATAGGGGTGGGAGGGAGGCTCAAGAGAAAGGGAATATATTTATACATATAGCTGATTCATGTTGTTGCACAGCAGAAACTAGCACAATATTGTAAATCAGTTGTACTCCAACTAAAAAATAAATAATTTTTTTTTTTAAGAAAGTAGACCACAGCCTAAACATTTAAGGGATTTCCAATTTTTTTTTTTTTTTTTAAGAGAGAGAATAAATTCTTCATGGGCCCTAATTTAGTCTCTTCCAGATATCACTACTTTGATGGTCGTGGGTAATGCCCACCCAACCCACACACCTTCAAAAGTACCTGGAGCTATAGATAATGAAGATGCCATTGGGGATATTAAGAAGGTAATGAGAATGTTTGTTGAAGACACCAAACTCTTACCCTGGAATGAGAAGTACATACAGCACAGCATGTGCTAGCAAACATAAGCATGCCGCAGCAACCTACTTGGCGAGCTCGCTGTCTACTAACTCCTTGCTAGGGACGCCGTGAGAGACTTCGCTGGAGCAGGAAATGGCAACCCGCTACAGGATTCTTGCCTGGAGAAGTCCATGGACAGAGGCGCCTGGCAGGCCACGGTCCACGTGGTTGCAAGAGTCAGACACAACTGAGCAACCAAGCACAGTGACACTGTGATAACTCTTACTACCTGGGACTTGCCTGCTCCAGTCTACCCTGGCCTCACCTCCACCCTGTGCTGGCTGAGTCCTGCCGAGTCCACTCCCTCCTTGGGGGGTCTCATGAGACCCCTGCAACTTGTCACTCTCTGCTGTGGCTGTTGCTTACATGGTGCCTTTATCATTGTCTGCAGCCAGATGTGTGTCACTGCAAATGCTCAGAGCTCTCCCTGAGCAAGGACCTGTCCTTCCTTCCTCTGTGCTTTGTCAGATGGGAGTGCTCTGATGCATCTGTGAGTCCTGGAGATGGCATCTATTTGGCCCGGAGTCTGCTTTCTAAACCTGGACCTCTGTCCCAAGTTGGCAAGGTCTCCACCTGCTCCACTGGCCTTCCTATACTTTCTTGTAACAATTGTTAGCATGTATTGAGGACTGTGTGTCCAGGGCTGTTATTATCTGTATGTCAGAGATAAGGGAAACTTGGACCCAGTAGGGTTCAGTTCAGTTCAGTTCAGTCGCTCAGTTGTGTCCGACTCTTTGCGACCCCATGAATCGCAGCACGCCAGGCCTCCCTGTCCATCACCAACTCCCGGAATTCACTCAGACTCACGTCCATCGAGTCCGTGATGCCATCCAGCCATCTCATCCTCTGTCATCCCTTTCTCCTCCTGCCCCCAATCCCTCCCAGCATCAGAGTCTTTTCCAATGAGTCAACTCTTCGCATGAGGTGGCCAAAGTACTAGAGTTTCAGCTTTAGTATCATTCCTTACAAAGAAATCCCAGGGTTGATCTCCTTCAGAATGGACTGGTTGGATCTCCTTGCAGTCCAAGGGACTCTCAAGAGTCTTCTCCACAGTTCAAAAGCATCAATTCTTCGGTGCTCTGCCTTCTTCACAGTCCAACTCTCACATCTATACATGACTACTGGAAAAACCATAGCCTTGACTAGACAGACCTTAGTCGGTAGTATGATTATAAGTCCTAAATAACAGAGCCAGGACACATTAGAAGGAAATGAACCCTGACTCCAAAACCTCTGTTCTTACCCACAACACTGGACTGTCTTTCAACACCCTGAACACCATTAACGTTACTACCCTACTAATACTTTAAATCTCAATAGTGATCACAGTTTACACAACATTTTAACAGAACTAAAGAATTGTGTCATTGAATCCAGTGTTGAAAGAGCATCAGGGGCTAAACTCAAATTCAACAAGTATTTATATACTAACTGATTTTAATGTTTTTCCTCATCTACAATTTCACAAATACTGCCCAGGACAAGGATTACACTCATTGTTTGAATCAAAGCAAGAGTATACCTTATTTCACTTCACAATTTTACAGTTTTCCAAACATCTCCACATATACTATAATATTTGAACTTTATAAAATTCCTTGAAGCAGAAAAAAATGGAAATAATTATTCCTATATTTCGGATGATAAAACTGAGGCTGTAAAACGTTGAGACACAACTTGAACTAAGGTCTCCTGGCTTGTAACCTTCTATATAACATGCTGTCTATCAATGGACTCATTTGGGGATAATAGATTCACAATAATTCAGCCAATTTGGCAAGTGCTGTTCTGTAATCTCTGTTATAAAAGGCAGCATGCCATTTTTCCTTCATCTAGCTAGAATCAATTTCTAACAAGAGTGTTCTCCAACAGAAGTGTTTCTGCATTCCTTTGAATGATAGAATGAAATATTCAAGCAACTGGCCTTATGTACAACACATATGCAGTGAAGGTGAGGAAATGACCCCAGATTCTCTTCAGTATCAACATTCTTCATTTAGTCAGGAGATCGAGATGGTCATGGGGTGAGTATCTGGACTAGATCCCTGTCTCCAGAAACAGCACAGTCAAGGCAGGAGATCTGCTCTCCTCCTCACTAGAATTACAGGAAGTAAGGAAGATTTCAGCTCTCTGGTAGGCGTCCATCCCAAAGACTTCATTTCCCTTTGTGTTTTCCCAGCCAGGAAATCCCTCATCAGATTGAAACAAATCCCTCTTTCTCTTCTCTAAGCCCTCATCTTGCTCTGTTTTCTAGGAGGAGAGGGAACAGCTGCTTATTCCTAAGAAACAGCAACCAACCCCTGAAATCTGTCCACCCCAGCACGCTGTGGGATTCCAAATACTTTAGTGTCAGACATCTGAGTGTTAATTACTTTACCGTGGCTCCCACATCCAGGCTGGTGGGTGCAAAGCCAAGCTGGCCGAGCTAAACATTGCAGGAAGAGAAAGCAGAAAGCAGGTCTGGCATCGCCAGAGGGTCCTAACATCACCCAGGTTCTCACACACTATTTGTTTGTCACCATCCATCACTCTACCCCAGGGCTCGGCACCCACCACCACCCACCCCCAGACACCCGTGTCTGCAAAGACACGCTCAGGTACACAAAAAAGAAACTCTGGGTTTGACCTTTCACTCACTCTCTCAGCTCCTCTCCCACCTCATTGCATCCCACCTTGATTCATTAATTTCCTCTTGGATGTTGAAATGTTCCCTTAGTCTAAAACTAAACCTGCATGTCTTATCTAGTTTCTTTCCCATAGCCAGGGGTTTTGGGGTAACAGCTTTGCACAATAAGTATAATGCTTTCTCACAGAGCCCATGTCATTTCCCCATGGTGTGCAATGACTGGGAGAAGCACAGTCTGAATCACACATTATTAATAGGAAGACTTAGGGAGTAGTCATTGCAAGACAAACACCCCATAGCAAAAGAAAGTCTTAGAAGTTGGTCCTCGGTCCCCTCAGTGGGTGGGCATTTAGCTGGAACTAGTATTCTTGCCTCGAAGTAGGCACTGGCAACCCAGTCCAGTACTCTTGCCTGGGAACTCCCACGGACAGAGGAGCCTGGTGGGCTGCCGTCTATGGGGTCGCACAGAGTCGGACATGACTGAAGTGACTTAGCAGCAGCAGCAGCAGTATTCTTGCCTGGAGAAATCCATAAACAGAGGCTCCTGACAGGCTACAGTTCACAGGGTTGAAAGGAGTCGAACACAAATGAAGTAACTGACCACACACAGAGCATAAATATAGTCATCATAATATCCATTATAGTAAAGATACGATCTAATTTTATAATATATAATGATCTAACAAATACAAATGATAAAAATAAAACACTAGATCATTAAAAAATAAGTCTCATTAACCAGAGATAGTTCTGGACCCCAGCTACTGTTTCTACTGGGGGACTAACAGCACCTGAATCCTTGTCTCCCTGTTGGGAAAGTGACAATTAATTGGATGCTTGCTCTGTCTTTATTGCTTTCAGCTGTGTCCTTCTGCATCTTATCAGCAACCTCACACACAGGTCCAACGTGGTAAATTTTGGACTTTAGACTCGTGCATTCCTCCTGGGGGGCTTGAGGACTTCAATCCGCATAATCCTGGTCTCCATGCTC
Organism: Oreotragus oreotragus; assembly: GCA_006410675.1. Taxonomy (NCBI): domain Eukaryota; kingdom Metazoa; phylum Chordata; class Mammalia; order Artiodactyla; family Bovidae; genus Oreotragus; species Oreotragus oreotragus. The sequence goes on along the minus strand of SJYX01003766.1, from coordinate 7,695 downwards.
CTCTTGAGTCCTTTGTGAACCTTAAAAAATCTGTTCTCTACTCCTTCTGCAAATGAAACTATCAGGAATACGCAGATCCTGGGCTTCTGTCCCTCATCACCTGTTCCCTACACACTCCCAGTGAGAGTTCTAGATCAGGGGCTGTCAATGGGACTTCTAATAAAGTTTTTTGGTGTTGTTGTGTGTTTTTTTTTTTTTAATGTGGACCTTTTGTACAACATTGTAAATTTGTTACAACATTGCTTCTGTTTTATGTTTCAGTTTTTTGGCCTCCAGGCATGTGGGATCTTGGCTCCCCAGGATCAACCCAGCACCCTCTGCATTGAAAGATGAAGTCTTGACCACTGCACCGCCAGGGAAGTCCCTCTAAATAAGTCGTAGACCATTCCACAGAAGAGAGGGGCCATAACCTTCTAATCACACACGCAACAGCCCTCAATGGGGGAAAAACTCCCTAGAGAGCCACCGAAACCTGTGTGTATCACCGACTTGAGCAATTACTTACTGTTTTGCAATTAAATTCACTCAGGAAAACGGAATCATTACTGTGAGGAACAGCTAACCAGCAAAGGGCCAAAGTGTGCTTTCAGCCATATGGCAGGCAATTCCCAATGATGTCGACAGAGAATTGCACATGAGCGACTGCAAGGCAAGTCTCATTCCTGGGAGAAGTTCTGAAGTCTCACTCTCGCAAAGGGAAGCAGAAAAATGCAGGGACTGAGTGTGGCTGTATGAAGCCATCATTTTTATGCAAACAGACAGACTAAGCATGCACCCAGTTCATTATAGTATATTCTTCTATCCTGTCCAAGTTTTAGGGGAGCTAGAAGAGAGCACATCTTCTGCAAAAGCTTCCTTTTTAAATTTCTTTCAGCACATTGATATTCTGCTCGTAGCAAAGAAACACTCAAGAATAGTATCTGTTTTGAGTTAGTGAGTAAAGATCCTTAATATGCTAAGAATCGTGCTGATGGAATGCACAAGGTCTAAACTGCAAAATTTAACACATGGGCTCCGTGTTTGAGGTTGTTGGTAAGATGGAGAAGGAACCCATGGAAAGCAAAGCAATAAACACATGTGCTCTTAACTGGTGTCACTTTCTCAAGAAGGAGACAAAAGGATTTCTTAGAACAAGTCTTGTCGTCAGCCTCCACAGAGACAGGTATGAAGGTATAAAGGTCAGAGGATAGTGCCAGCCCTGGTGCAGATATGCTTGGCCTGGGTCTAACCCCACACAGCAGGTTGTTAAGTAAAAATCATCAGCCATGTGTCAAAACATTCCAGATTTTCACTCACTGGCATGAAATAAAGCCTCTGGCATAAGGGCTGGTTTTATAAAGGCTGCGTGTGGATTATAAACTCAGAGAGGAAAGACATTGCTTCTTGCTTTTTTTTTTATGTATTTATTTATTTTTTTATATGAACTCCCAAACATGAACCCCCCCTCCCACCTCCCACTCCACATCATCCCTCCAGATCATCCCCATACTGCTTCTTGCTTTTATTTCACTCCTGTAGGCTCCAAGTATGTGATCGCTCCAACCATCCCATAAGAAGGAGGGATCCCAGTGAGAAAGCAAGTGAAAGGAAACACAGAGGTAGTCCAGAAAAGGTGGGAGTTACAGAAGAATCCTTCACTGGGTTCACCGTAGCACTATTTGCCTGGGCTAGCCAGGGGTGATGACCACAATCAGAATAATCCCAATAATAATAGTGATAATAACAGCTAACACCCACTGAGTGCTCTCCGTGAGCCAAGCACTGAGTTAGGTGCTCTACACATGTTACCTGCTGACTGCATCCTCTCAAATTCATCCCATGTGAATTTCAACTTCCCTGCATAGTAGGTACTACTGTTGCTTCCATTTTACAGTTGAGGAAAGTGAGGGTAAATGATGCAGGAAAGGAGATTAAAAAGTTAGGAAGGAATGTGAATGGGCAGGAAAAGTAAAGCATGGTCATTGAGTGGGAGAGTCTGGCCAAAATTTGCAGGGGAGGGGATATATCCACAAGGTCAACAAAGGCAAATGGTCCAGATCCCAGCAGGCAGGCAGGGTCCAGGGTCTGGATCATTAGTGGATGAGTCAGCCAGCCCAGTTGTCCGTGGGAGCAAGCTCTAATCACAGGCACAGAAAACACACATATTGAGCGGCAGCTCTTTCATAGTTCCTGCTGCATGAGATTCTTATAACCACCCTTAGGACAGAGGTTCAGAAAGCACCTCACCTAAGCTCACATCCTTGGGAATTCGTTAAGCTATCACTCAAGGAACTGTTCGAGCTCAAGCCACCTGTTAAACGCAGCTGCCTCTCAGGGTTGCTTAACCAGCACCTGAGGTTCTTAGTTCACACATTGACCACTTGGAGTATGAACCAAAGTCCCAGAGCCCAAGAGACCCACTGGATAAGGAGGGAAGACCATTTCCACGATGGGGTGGACAGTTACCTCTAGTAACTGGCTGATGGTGGCAGGGGCAGGCTTGAAGGACAAAGCAGAGGTCAAATCAGCAAACTGCAAGGAGCGAGACAGGAGGCATGCTGGGTGATGACCATGTGATAGAGGAAAAGAGGCCATGAGGATTGGAATGAAGCAAGAGGCCTGATATTCAGTTGGCCCATCACACCCACAAACAGCCTCAGTTGCCTCTGCAGCACTGAACAGCCAGCAAAAACAGCACTGTCCATAGAAGGGAAGGGGCTCCGTGTCCTTCAAAATTCCCGCCCTGGACGCTCCAGATGCTGGGATTGTAGACAACAAATTTGAGCAATGGCACCCCACTCCAGTACTCTTGCCTGGAAAATCCCATGGAGGAGCCTGGTGGGCTGCAGTCCATGGGGTCGCTAAGAGTCGGACACAACTGAGCAACTTCACTTTCACTTTTCACTTTCATGCATTGGAGAAGGAAATGGCAACCCACTCCAGTGTTCTTGCCTGGAGAATCCCAGGGACGGGGGAGCCTGGTGGGCTGCCATCTATGGGGTCGCACAGAGCCGGACACGACTGAAGTGACTTAGCTTAGCTTGAACTCTTACCCCTTGGAATGGTCAAGATTCAACTCAGTATCTTTTTCTTCCACCACTAACATCCTTCCCACTTAATGTGATGTGGTGTCATCCCCAGGACCTTATTCAGATGCTTCTTTTTAATTCACTCTCAGATGCAATCCTGAGGTCAGACACTTTGCATGCATTGGACTCTTTGCGACCCCGTTGACTGCAGCTCACAAGTCTCCTCTGTCCATGGAATTTTCCAGGCAAGAATACTGGAGTGGGTTGCTATTTCCTACTCCAAGGGATCTTCCCATACCAGGGATCAAACCTGTGCCTCCTGCATTGGCAGGTGGATTCTTTTACCACTGTGCCACCTGGGGAGCCCCAGACACTCTGAGACAGATCCAGAGATCTAGAGCATTCTATCGTGTTATTAATTATGTTATTAAAAGCTTCCTCCCAACGATGTGTCCCCCAAATCTTCAGAGGCTTCCAGCCTCTGTCTCACCTCAGATATAGGTAGATGACCCTGTTAAACTGCCAGGTCTAATTACCAGTTCATACTCTAACCTCTTCTCTAATTTAAAAGACTGCTCATTTTGGTTCCTTTTTATTTCCCTGCTTCCATTCTTTCTTTCCAGCAAAATGAGAGGTTAAGGCCTAACCACCTTAGAGGTCTCAGTGCCACTAATAATGAGAAAACCATTGGGTTTTTTTTTTTTTTTT
>SJYX01003765.1:35116-74428 GCA_006410675.1 Oreotragus oreotragus | reverse complement strand
TTTTCACTTTCATGCATGGGAGAAGGAAATGGCAACCCACTCCAGTGTTCTTGCCTGGAGAATCCCAGGGACGGGGGAGCCTGGTGGGCTGCCGTCTATGGGGTCGCACAGAGTTGGACACGACTGAAGAGACTTAGCAGTAGCAGCAGCAGGAATGTAAAACCTGTTAATGTAGCTTAAAAATTATAGGGATTGTGAAACAGGTGGAAGGAAGAGAAATATCAGTTAGAGGAGCCCTTAGCCAGAATGAAGACTGACTCCCTGATGAAATGGAAACACAAATATATTTATTCACCAGGTAAACTGTTTTACACATTTGGAAATGATTATTTTCATTCATGTCTGGAAAGAGATATTTTAAATATCAAGCTCTGGCTATTCCCTCATGTCACTTGATCAAGACTGTTGCAAAAGTTTTTGTCTTTTGCCTCCTCGGTGCTGTTGCCTACTGTTTAAATAATCTGAATCCTTGTAAGGCAGAGTAGCTCAGCAAGAACTTTGTTATTTTGGGTAGCCATTTGCCAAGATTCACAAATTTTTAGTGTATAATTTCACAAATAGACAGTAGTGAAAGTGAAAGGGGAAGTCACTCAGTCGTGTCCTACTCTTTGCAACTCCATGGACTGTAGTCTTCCAGGCTTATCTGTCCATGGAATTCTCCAGGCAAGAATATAAGAGTGGGTAGCTAATTCCTTCTTCAGGAGAGCTTCCTGACCCAGGGATCGAACCTGAGTCTCCCGCATTTCAGACAGATTCTTCACTGTCTGAGTCACCAGGGAAGCCTCTGGTGTATACATAATTTCACAAATGGACAGTAGGCATAGTTCTAAAATCATTGGTAGGAAAAAGAAATTTGTGTTTTAAAAGAGTTAACAAAATTCTCCATTACCAATGCCCAGGAGTGGAGTTGTTGCATCATATGATAATTCTGTTTTTATTCTTTTGAGGAACCTCTATACTGTTTTATATAGTGTCCTCACCAATTTACATTCCCACCAGCAGTGTATGAGGGTTCCTTTTTCTCCATTTCCACATCCCTGTCAACACTGATTATTTGCTGTCTTTTTGAAAATAGACTTTATGACAGGTGTGATGTGATATCTCATTGTAGTTCTGATTTGCATTTCCCTATTAGTGATATTGACCAGTTTTTCTTGTCCCTCTTGACATCTGTATTGATTTTTTTGAAAAAATTTCTATTTACGTCTTCTGCCCATGTTCCAAATTAGGTTGGTTGTTATTTTTTATATTGAGTTGTATGAGCTCTTTATATATTTGGGATATTAACTCCTTATCAGATGTATCATTTACAAATATCTTCTCCCAGTCCATAGATTTTGTCATTTAATTGATTATTTCTTTCATTGTGCAAAAGCTCTTAAGCTTGAATATTTTATTAGGCAAAATCATTTAGAAACTTTTTTTACTGCAAAGCACACAAAAAGAAACCATAAAAATAATTTACTAGGACACTGAGGGAAAAACTACTCTGGTTGCAGAAGTCCTGATATATCATTACACCAACCAGCTCAGTTGAAACAAAATACCCTGAAACCAAAAATGTTGTAGAGGGAACAGCTGTTGTTAGGGGTTGGGTAAAAGAGTTTGGAGTTCTTGTTAGTGTGTGGTTCATACAGTAAAACCACTGTCTTTAAAATGGAGCACCAAAAGCCTATATGTGCAAATTATGTTAAATTGCAGGATATAATACAAATATTTACTGTTGCAGCACACCATGGGGGAGATAAAGTTCATTGTACAGCTGAACATTGTCCAGCAACATTCAGCATTATGAAGTCAACCAAACAGAAAATACAGATTGTTATAAAGTTCATGACATCTTTTCACAGGTTATATATGCATAATTTGAATAAAAGTAAACAACAGGCATAAAATAGCAAATTTAAACTTTGAAATGAATGGACAAAAGACAGTATTTTACTTTTAAGCATTTAGATTTTTTAAATAGGAACTATACTATATCCATAACCAATAAAATCTCAGCATCAGCAGTAAGCATGTAAATACAGGTTAATGAATATTTATTATTATAAAGTTTGCAAGAATCTACAAGGTTTTAAGGCCAGTGTTAGTGTCACTCCTGTCTGTTGAAGCCCTATCTTGATGGGCATGTAATGCTACCAATATTTTCCTAATTTTATGTACCCTCCTTTCATTCAGTGAATACTATATTTTTATTTTTAAAGCAACTCTTTCCTAGATTGAATTTGAATTTTTTTTGGGGGGGGCGTCTATTTTGAACTATTATCATTTCCTCTATTACTTGATGCTTTAACCAGTGTCATTTAGGTTTTATTTTTTTCTTTTTTCTTTTCTGCTTTGTGGGCTGAAAACTTACTGTTCTCCAAAATAATCATATCTGTTTTCCAAGTAGCAATCTCAGACATTTTCTGAGGAGCCATCAGCTGCATCTTAAGGATCACATCTTTGTAGATGACATCCTTGTTTGCCATATATGATCCACTCAAATGAAGGTACATTTCTGCTTGGTGAGTAGTAAACACACTGAGACATGAGTATCAAAGAGAAGCAGCTTCTTCTCTGAGTAACAGCTCTCCTTTGGTGCTCCAGTGCAGGGACTGACCAAGGAATTAGCTGTCATGGAGGAAGCAAGAGCTGCAGCAGCCACCAGGAAACTACATAAATAACAGCAGACAAGATGGGCATAGTTTAGGCCACCACTTCCTTGGAAAAGGGAATGGCTACCTATTCCAGGATTCTTTTGATGCAGAATTGCGTGGACAGAGGAGACTGGTGGACTACAGTCCACAGGGTCACAGTCAGACATGACTGAGCATTTATTTTTTCCCTTTTCCTCTATTTTCTGGGTATATTCACTGCCTGTCCCTGTCTAGCTAGCTGTTTCCCAGTCTTCAAGTTCTAATAGACTTGAGTTTCGTAAGGCAGATCTAATTGATGGCTTTTGAAACATGGTATTACTAAAACCTAATGGGACTGTTTGAAGAATTGGAATCAAGCAAGCTTCTCACAAAGTTCATTATAAATTGAAACTGAGCATTGGCCCAGAAGATAAGATATACAAGAGAGGTTTTTGCTTTGTCATAAAAAAAATTGCAGTGCGCTTGTATGGAGGATAATGCAACTGAGGGGGAGATTAATTATTAAATAAGGAAAGGAGATACTTTAAAGAGTTAAAATCTCTTAAGTATTTCAGAGAGTTGGGACCTAGGTCAGGACTGGAGGGGTCAGACTTGGGAAGGGGAAAGGCTATTCTAGGTATTGTAAAGGGGATTGCAAGGCTGGGCATGTGGGTTCTGATGTTGTTTTATTGTTTTAATCTTGAATCTTTGCTTTTTTGTTACTGGTACTCTTTAAGAATCTAACAGTTCTTGGATTTGTGTTAGAATACAAGGAGATGACTATATTAATGGCAACTAGTCTTTTAAGTGGAGAGGCGATGGCACTCCACTCCAGTACTCTTGCCTGGAAAATCCCATGGATAGAGGAGCGTGGTGGGCTGCAGTCCATGGGGTCATGAAGAGTCGGACAGTACTGAGCGACCTCATTTTCACTTTTCACTTTCATGCTTTGGAGAAGGAAATGGCAACCCACTCCAATGTTCCTGCCTGGAGAATCCCAGGAACGGGGGAGCCTGGTGGGCTGCCGTCTATAGGGTCGCACAGAGTCAGACACGACTGAAGCAACTTAGCAGCAGTAGTCTTTTAAGTGTATTCCATTGGAAGGAAAGGCTGCCTGCTATCTATCTAATGCCAATGAAATGTAGACTAGATGTCTCACTGGCTAGGGTGTTGGCAGTGAATAGCAAGCAATCTGCCTCCCCACAAGGCCTTTACAGTATGAACAGGAGAGCGCACCACACTCACTTTGTGGGCAAACTCCCCAGCATCTTGTTCACTATCTTTGTCAGTGGATACGTTCAGTTTCTACCTTGGCCTGATCTACTACTTCTCCAAGTCAGAGGAAGTAAGGAGAATGATACTACTGATCTTCCATCAGCTAATCTTCTCAGGTCAATGTAATGTAACTCCTGTGTGATAAACCCACTCCACTTTATTCTCAGAATTGATACTTCCCTGCAAAGCTTTTATATTGAAAACTTCTTTCTTTCTCTAATTGTTAACATTTATTAATAGCTTCATAATCCTGCTTACATTGCTTTGAATGTAAAGTGAAGTGAAGAGAATTTGCTCAGTTGTGTCCAACTCTTTGTGACCCCATGGATTGTAGCCTACCAGGTTCCTCAGTCCATGGAATTTTTCAGGCAGTAGTACTGAAGTGGGTTGTTATTTCCTTCTCCAGGGGATCTTCCCGACCCAGGGATTGAACCTGGGTCTCCCACATTGCAGGCAGACACTTTACCGTCTGAGCCACCAGGGAAGCCTTTTGAATGTAAAGACTGATTTTGAGTAGAGGTTTCTTATAAAGTTGCTAACTCATCATTTTCTCTTAAAGTTGTGCACTAAGAATCTGCCTGCTATGCAGAAGATGCAGCATATGCAGGTTCGATCCCTGAGTTGGAAAGATCCACTGGAGGAGGGCATGGCAACCCACTCCATTTTTTTTTTTTTTTCCTGGAGAATCCGCATGGACAGATAAGCCTGGCAGGCTACAGTACATAGGGTCACAAAGAGTCAGACAGATGAGTGACTAAGCATATAAGGTATAATATGAAATTATCTTTAGTATTTTCATAAATTTTTTACAGTTAAAACAATGTGTTTTGGGTTTTGATTTTTTTAAATATATTTTGAAAACCTTGGTTGATTACTTTAAAATTTTCTCTTTTCATGTATAGAAGAATTTCTAAGAAGATTTTTCCAAATGAGGCAATTCTTTTCTTCATTCTCAACAAATGCTAAAAGTGGTAACTGGCCCTAGTGTCAGTAGAAGTATTGCTTGTGTAAACTGCCAAATCAGGTCCCGTGGGTGGAATCTGACAGCTGTATGATGCCGTACTGCAAATTTCTCGACAGCTGAGCACAGGAAGAAATTCCATTTGAAGATTTGAAAGTTCAGGAGAAATTTAGTTGAGTGGAAGGAAATTTCACAACTTGGAACATACATAGGCTTTTGAAACTATTTTTGCTTTTTCTTTGAAAAGTATCAGATTATTTATTTAAGTATTTATTATCAGATAATAAATGGTTAAGACTTCAGTTTTACATTGCTAGGTATATACTGTCCTGCTTCTTTGTCTGTCTAATCTTCTAGTTTAATGACTGGGATAATTCATGGTTTCAATAACAATTTTAAAATATTTTATGGTCAGGAATTTATTACCTAAGAAAATAATTTTATATATTAATGTGGAATCTTGGAAAAAACACAAATATTATACTTATATATACCTTTTGATGTTATAATTAAAGATTTCATGATTTTTTTCTCAAATGAAGTACTCAATTTTTTCTCTTGTACTGCTCAAATCAATTGCATTGTTTTTTCATTCATTTGTTAATTATTAAATATAAGATATCTGCCAGCAATAGTTAAAAACTAGTAGTTCTTAACCATAATAGATAAGATTTGTGCTCTAGGGTTTTAGTTTACTTCAATCTATTGGAATAAGTTTTCAAATAATGTGTAATAGGAGCTGTTACTTAGGAACAGTGTACAGGATTCTTAAAAATCAGATAAGCCTAGATTAAAATGGTAGCATTACCACTTACCCACATAGTAAGTTTACTTATTCAATAATACTATTTTTTAAAATTAAAAAGAGATAATGCTTTTTTGTGTTTAATACATAAGTATTCAATAAAATTTATCTATTAGTTTAGTATTAGAATCAGCTATAATTGTCCACAGTTATATGCTGTGAGAATACAAAATATATATATATATATCCTTATGATTATCTTGGAAAGCTTAAAAAATTTAGCTTTATTTCCCTAGACTTCAAAAGATTAATATAAATTTTCTAACTATTCAAGGGTATAGATTTTCTAAATGTTGAAATAACCCAAGAAATGTCTCAGTGGTTTTTAAGGAATTATATGTGTGTGGATACAAGTGGATGAATGAGAATCCAACAAAAAAGATAAAATATTAGCTTGGATTCAGATAAATGAAATAATTTACATGACATAATCATTAACACAGGAAATGTCAGACCCCTTACCTGGAATAAGAAAGAACATGAAAGTCTACCTAGTAGGTTGGTCTTGAAAGACTACTAAAAATATTTGACCAACTTTCTTAGGGTGCTTATTTTAAAAAGAGATGGGGGCTAAAAAGAACAAAAATAAAAAGAATTATAGATCCTATAAGAAAATAATAAAATGTTAATATTCAAATTAAAAAACAGATAAGAAACACCCATATGTATACATCTGGGTGAGATAAACAATAAAAAAAGAGAAGAAGCTTTAGGTAAGTTTTCAATCCAAAAATGTAAAGGAAAGTGAGTTTGCCATCAATATTTTGGGGAGAAGAGTAGTATATAAATCTAAGTTGACAAGGCTTAAAAAAGAAAAAAATAAATGTTTGGTTGACATTTGGTAGAAACAAATGATGATCTTTCTTTGGCACACAAATAACTTTTGAAGAGTAATATTTAACCTCAAGGGACAGTGAGACAGTTTTGATCTCTACCTGTTAGAACAACCCAGGGTATCTAGGGGCTTCCTTCATTGCTAAGTAGCTAAAGAGTCTGCCTGCAATGCAGGAGACTTGGGTTCGATTCCCGGGTTGGGAAGATACTCTGGAAAAGGAAATGGCAACCTACAGTATTCTGGCCTGGAGAATCCCATGAACAAAGGAGTGTACAGTCCATGGGGTCTCAAGAGTCAGGCATGACTGAGTGACTAAACCACCACCAAAGCATCTATTGGTGATACATCCTTTCTCAAATTAAGAGAATTTCTATTACATTTTAATTCATGCTGACTTCTTCCAGACAAAAATTATTCATGCCCCTCTAATGTTTCTGTGTTTCTTGAAAATTTCTGAATTCCATGTTAGCTCTCAAACTGACTTTGTTTATGAGTTAATTCTGCAGAGGGGTTCATAGGCACAGGAATTTAACATTGTAATAATTGCATTAAAAGGATTTATTATTATGTAGTTTCAGCTGAAGTCATGGTTATCCACACGTGCTGGAGCGTCATTTTCAGCTGTCTATGAAAGGGTTGTACTGGTTACATATCTTTATCTTATAGCTAGAGGGATGCCCACTATACCTTCCCAACCCACCAAGTACTTAACACTGACACTGAACAAAACTTGGCACCCCCAGAAATATACTTAGGTGCCCACAGGTCCTTTTAACAATAATAAACAGTGAAACCACTCAGTTTATAAAGGCAGAACAGCTACCAGAGTGAAAATAATCATTATTCTCTTTTGGCCTAAATTTTACTTGAAGAATATATTTTTTTAAAGAAATTTGACTGTGCAGAAGGCTGCAAATTTGGAGCTTACTACTACCAGCACTTGAGTGTGAACTTTCTTCAGCCCATAGTTTCCTTCTTCAAATGTTTTGTTATGTCACAGACTTGTGACATATGAAACAGGCTTCCGTTATAAAATTCACAGGTTGTAGACTGTAGAGGGCTACTGTAAATAAGCAGAGAATCATTTATGTCGCTGAAACAGCAAAATGTTGCCTTAATAGATTAGTATGTTAACTGATTCAAGGTCACAGCCAATTGTGAGAAAATTATAACTAAGGGATAGTTGACCTAAAAACAGCAATTAGTGTATTAGTATATTATATTAACCTATTGAGATACACATATTTTATTTATATAATATATATTCTCCAAGCATTAATACTGGAGTGGGTTACCATGCCCTGCTCCAGGGAATCTTCCTGACCCAGGGATCAAACCTGTGTCTCTTACCTCTCCTGCATTGGCAAGTAGGTTCTTTACCTCATATACATATACTTACATCTGTATACATAAACCATCTAGTCAAGGCTATGGTTTTTCCAGTGGTCATGTATGGATGTGAGAGTTGGACTGCGGAGAAAGCTGAGCACTGAAGAACTGATGCTTTTGAACTGAGGTGTTGGAGAAGACTCCTGAGAGTCCCTTGGACTGCAAGGATTTCCAACCAGTCCATTCTGAAGGAGATCAGTCCTGGGTGCTCTTTGGAAAGAATGATGCTAAAGCTGAAACTCCAGTACTTTGGCCACCTCATGCGAAGAGTTGACTCATTGGAAAAGANACTGAGGTGTTGGAGAAGACTCCTGAGAGTCCCTTGGACTGCAAGGATTTCCAACCAGTCCATTCTGAAGGAGATCAGTCCTGGGTGCTCTTTGGAAAAAATGATGCTAAAGCTGAAACTCCAGTACTTTGGCCACCTCATGCAAAGAGTTGACTCATTGGAAAAGACTCTGATGCTGGGAAAGATTGGGGGCAGGAGGAGAAGGGGACAACAGAGAATGAGATGGCTGGATGGCGTCACTGACTCGATGGACATGAGTCTGAGTGAACTCTGGGAGTTGGTGATGGATGGGGAGGCCTGGTGTGCTGCAATTCATAGGGTCGCAAAGAGTCAGACATGACTGAGCGACTGAACTGAACTGAACTGATATACATAAATGGGCTTCCCTGGTGGCTCAGAAGAATACAGAATCCCTTGTGGTAAGGAATCTGCCTGTAATGCAGAAAACCCAGGTTCAATCCTTTGGTCAGGAAGATCCCCTGGAGAAGGGAATGGCTACCCATTGATACCCACTCTAGTATTCTTGCCAGGAGAATTTCATGGACAAAGGAGCCTGATGGGCTACAGCCCATGAGGTTGTAAAGAGGTGGACACGACTAAGTGACTAACACTATATACATATGGATACACATATATATTACCTATACTTATATTCACAAGACAAAAGTACAAAAGTGTACTGATGTATCAGGACCATGATGATCTTCACCTTACTGGCAATATAAAATACATGTAGTAAGGATTTAAATGGTGATGCTAGGTGTACTACAAGAAAGACACCAGACTTATATTTCAGCTATTTTATAATTTGACCTTTACAGATCTTCCAACTTTTCCTGAAACCTCTTGATACAAAGGTGCCAAATACTGTAGATGCTGATAACCTCTGCAGAATAGAAAATCTCCTTTAATAGGTTCCGCCCTCAACTGTTGATAACAAATGTATCATGGAAGCAATGGGATTTATTTTTTATCAGCACAGTTCAGAAAAGATGAGATATTTACTAAGCAGAAGAATAACTTATGAACATACTTAATTATTCTGCAAATTTTACTTAAATACAAGAGGCAACAATGGCACAGTCAGATAACTAGAGGGACTCGTGAAATTCAGGTAAGGTTTTAATAAAGAAAAAGAATGTATTGTGGCAAAAAAAAATAGAGCACAGACAAATCTCAGAGAAGCCTAATACTTCCTGTTGTGTTACAAGGACCTGTTCTCAATTACACAGAATGCACTCTGTTTTCCAAACATCGAGACACATGCATAATGCCTTGATTTCAAGGCATTCACAATCCTAAACAGGGAGAGGTCTCTTAGGCTTTCATCAGGCTTCATGACCACGTAGAAACCAAGCAGTGGTAAAGAATCCACCTGCCAATGCAAGAAACGTAAAAGATGCAGGTTTGATCCTTGGATCGGGAAGATTTACCTGGAGTAGGAAGTGGCAACCCACTCCAGTATTCTTGCCTGGAAAATTCCATAGACAGAGGAGCCTGGAAGGCTGCAGTTCATAAGGTCACAGAGAGTTGGATGTGACTGAGCGTGCATGCACATAAGACATGATAATGAAAACCATGTAAAAATCATAAATGTGTTTATTTTCTACAAATAACATTAACAAGCTGATTTAGTAGGCCATCTGATCTCTCAGACTATAGTGGAGGATTACATTAATCATTAATTAGTTTATTTCAATCAAGTTTGGCCATAGTGAGCACCATGACTCTAGGTCTCTCTTGAGATAAGCTCCAAGTTTATCTGGAGGTTATTTGCCAGGTTTATTTGCCACAGAGCAACTGATATTAATGCCATATCTACAGAAAGGAAAATAAATGTGTTGAACATTTTACTATGACAAAAGCAAAAATAAAATTTATAAAAGTAATATAAGATTCAAAAGATAAAACCACAAGCAGTTTGGAAAGACTGAATTTTGAACATTTAGAAAGGTGGGAAATAATAAGTATCATTTAGTAGAAGAGTCAGTCTGAGCATTTTACTCTTGATTAGGCTGACTAAGCATACACACAAAAAACCCAAAATTCAGTTGTTTACAAATTCTGCATATAAACATGATGTGTAGAGATGTTACCAGAAATATATACCAATACTTTACTAAACTTTTTATCTTGGGCCAGACCTACACCAGTTTCTTTATCAGTTCTTTTTTAAACTTTATTTTTAATTTGAGGATAATTGATTTACAATATTGTGTTGCTTTCTTCCATACATTAACATGAATCATCCATAGATATACATATGTCCCCTCCCTCTTGAATATCCCATCCATTACCACATCCCAATCCCTCTAGGTTGTCACACAACACCATATTTGAGCTCCCTAAATCATGCAGCAAATCTTAATGACATGTGGAGAAGGAAAAAGAGCACAAGAGGGAGGGACTGAGATATCGTTCACATTTTGGGATGCACAGCTTTAGACAGATCCCAGTATATTCAATTATAGACCCATTTTAGACATTAACTATACAGATAACAGTTCTTTAAGGTAAATTACCTCCTTGTGATAACTGTATCTTGGGCTTTTCTGGTGGCTCAGTGGTAAAGAATACACCTGCTAGTTCAAGAGATGTGGGTTTGATTCCTGGTTCAGGAAGATGCCCCAGAAAAGGAAATGGTAACCCACTTGGAAATCCCATGGACAGAGGAGCCTGGAGGGCTACAGTCCATGGGGTTGCAAACAGTCAGATATGACTTCATGACTAAACAACAACAATGACTATATCTAAGAACAGAAACTAAAATAGTATTGAAAGCTGTTACAAACTGCTAATTAAATTTGTGAGCATTTTTTAATTAAAAAATCTAGAATTGTTATCGTACGCTCTTCCCCCAATCAACTACTGTATCTTCATTTCATATCCAACACAGGTTATAGGCTTCAGCAATGTAAATACTTTCATTTCTGAAACATCTTTCCTGCTTCTTTATTTAGCATAAAAGAGATATATAAGAAATATATTTTTGATGTTATAAAAAAAGTTCATCACACTGACCAATTTTAGAATCAAAGTCATTTAAAAATAGCTTGCAGAGGAGAAATTTCACTGATTATCTTTATATTTCTTGCTTATTCTTGAAACATTACGATAAGCAGCTAATTGGGAAGGCTGGCAAGTCTTTAAATTATAAATGTTGTTTAATTCAACCTCATTTTCTTGGTTTCTTTACAATATTGTGCTGCTTTCTGCCACACATCAACATGAATCATCTGTAAGTGTACATTTTCTTGGATTCTCACCACTATTGAAGGAAAAATAAGGATTTTTAAAATCTTTTGTATTGAAGGATAATTGCTTTATAGAATTTTGTTTTCTTTCAAACCTCAACATGAATCAATCATAGGTATACATATATCCCCTCCCTTTTGAACCTCCCTCCTGTCTCCCTCCCTATCTCACCCCTCTAGGTTGATACAGAGCTGCTATTTGAGTTTCGTGAGACATACAGCAAATTCTCATTGGGTATATATTTTACATATGGTAATGTGAGTTTCCACATTACTTTTCCCATATATATCACCCTCTCCTCCCCTCTCCCCATGTCCATAAGTCTATTCTCTATTTCTGTTTCTCCATTGCTGCCCCATAAATAAATTCTTCAGAAAGATTTTTTTTGGATTCCGTATATGTGTTAGAATATGATATTTATCTTCCTCTTTCTGACTCATTTTAGTCTTTATAACTGGTTCTAGGTTCACCAACCTCATCAGAACTAACTCAAATGCATTCCTTTTTATGGCTGAGTAATATTCCAGTGTGTATAAGTACCACAACTTCTTTATTCATTCATCTGTCGATGGGCATCTAGGTTACTTCCATGTTCTAGCTATTATAAA
Source organism: Oreotragus oreotragus (assembly GCA_006410675.1). NCBI lineage: Eukaryota > Metazoa > Chordata > Mammalia > Artiodactyla > Bovidae > Oreotragus > Oreotragus oreotragus. The sequence continues at coordinate 62,390 of SJYX01003765.1, read as the reverse complement.
TAGTGCTGCAATGAGCAATGGGATATATGTGTCTTTTTCAATTTTCGTTTCCTCAGGGTATATGCCTAGGAGTGAGATTGCTGCATCACATGGTGGTTTTGGAGTAAACAACTGTGAGGAGATGCCCCACGTCTAAGGTCAGGAGCAGCAGCTGCACTTTGCTAGAGTGGCCATGAGGAGATAACCCCAAGTCCAAGGTCAGAGAAACCCCTGTAAGATGGTAGGCACTGGAGTGGCTGTGAGGAGATACCTCATGCCCAAGGGCAAAGGAGAAGCCCCAGCAAGATGGTAGGAGGGGCAAATTCACATTTAGAATCAAACCCAGTTCCCACCAGAGACACTCAGAGGGCTCAGACAAACCTTGTGTGCACTAGGGCCCAGGGAGCCCACAGAGACTGAAACAAAACTGTGTTTGAGTGTCTCTTGTGGAGGTAAGCGTCAGCAGTGGACTGCCACAGGGTCGGGGCTCTGGGTGCAGCAGACTAGGGTATGGCATAAGCCCTCTTGGAGGAGGTTGCCATTAACTCCACCATAGAATTGCTAGAACTTACACAGGACTGGGAAATAGACTCTTGGAGGCCACAAACAGAACCCTTTGTGCACTAGGACCCAGGAGAAGGGAACTGTCACCCCACAAGAGACTGACCCAGATATGCCTGTGAGTGTACAGGAGTCTCCAGCAGAGGCATGGGTCTGTGGTGGCCTGCTTCAGAGTTGGGGCACTGAGTGTAGCAGTACATGCATGGGATCTTTTGAAGGAGGTCATCATTATCTTCATTACCTCCACCATAGTTTGGTCCCAGGTAAATAGCAGGGAGGGAACACAGCTCCATCCATCAACAAAAAATTGGATAAAAGATTTACTGAGCATGGTCCCACCATCAGAACAAGACCCAATTTCCCCCTCAGTCAGTCTCTCCCATCAAAAAGCTTCCATACGTTTCTTATAATTCTCCATCAGAGGTTAGACAGGCTGAAAACCACAGTCACCCTGTATGTGAGACAGCAAAAGAGACACAGATGTATAGAACAGTCTTTTGGACTCTATGGGAGAGTGTGAGGGTGGTATTGAAACATGTATAATATCATATATGAAATGATTAGTGAACTAAAATGGACTAAATGGGTGAATTTAACTCAGATGACCATTATATCTACTACTGTGGACAAGAATACCTTAGAAGAAATGGAGTAGCCATCATGGTCAACAAAAGTCAGAAATGCAGTAGTTGGATGCATCTCAAAAATGACAGAATGATCTCTGTTGTTCTCTAAGGCAAACCATTCAATATCACGGTAATCCAAGTCTATGTCCTGACTGGTAATGCTGAAGAAGCTGAAGTCGAAAGGTATATGAAGACTTACAAGACTTTCTAGAACTAACACCCAAAAAACATGTCATTTTCATTATAGAGGACTGGGATGCAAAAGTAGGAATTCAAGAAACACCTGGAGTAACAGGTGTTCTCCAATTTGGCCTTGGAGTCCAGAATGAAGCAGGGCAAAGGCTAATAGAGTTTTGCCAAGAGAATGAACTGGTCATAGCAAACACCCTCTTCCTATAACACAAGAGAAGACTACACATGGACATCACCAGATGGTCAACACAAAAATCAGACTGATTATATTCTTTTCAGCAAAGGGTGGAGAAGCTCTGTAAAGTCAGCAAAAATAAGACAAGGAGCTGACTGTGGCTCAGATCATGAACTTCTAATTGCCAAATTCAGACGGAAATTGAAGAAAGTAGGGAAAACCACTAGACCACTCAGGTATGACCTAAATCAAATCCCTTGCGTTTTTACAGGGGAAGTGAGAAATAGATTTAAGGGACTATATCTAATAGACAGAGTGCCTCATGAACTATGGACAGAGGTTCACGACACTGTACAGGAGTCATGGATCAAGACCATCCCCAAGAAAAAGAAATGCAAAAAATCAAAATGGCTGTCTGAGGAAACCTAACAAATAGCTGTGAAATGAGGAGAAGTGAACAGCAAAGAAGAAAAGGAAAGATATACTCATTTGAATTTAGAGATTCAAAGAATAACAGGAGAAATAAGAAAGCCTTCCTCAGTGAACAATGTAAAGAAATAGAGGAAAACAATAGAATGGGAAAGACTAGAACTCCCTTCAAGAAAATTAGGGATACCAAGGAAACATTTCACACAAAGATGGGCACAATAAAGGATGGAAATTATATGGAATTAACAGAAGCATATGATATTAAGAAGAGGTGGCAAGAATACACAGAAAAACTATACAAAAAAGATCTTCATGACCCAGATAATCATGATGGTGTGATCACTCACCTAGAGCCAGACATCCTGGAATGTGAAGTGAAGTGGGCCTTAGGAAGCATCGCTATGAACAGCTAGTGGAAGTGATGGAATCCCAGTTGAGCTATTTCAAATCCTAAAATATGATGTTGTGAAGGTGCTTCACTCAATATGCCAGCAAATTTGGAAAACTCCATAGTGGCCACAGAACTGGAGAATGTCAGTTTTCATTCCAGTCCCAAAGTAAGGCAATACCAAAGAATGCTCAAACTATCACACAATTGCACTCATCTCACACACTAGTAAAGTAATGCTCAAAATTCCCCAAGCCAAGCTTCAACAATATGTGAACCATGAACTTGCAAATATTCAAGCTGGTTTTAGAAAGGCAGAGGAACCAGAGATCAAATTGCAAACATCCACTGGATCACTGAAAAAGCAAGAGAGTTCCAGAAAAACATCTATTCCTACTTTATTGACTATGCCAAAGCCTTTGACTATGTGGATCACAACAAGCTGTGGAAAATTCTTCAAGAGATGGGAATACCAGACCACCTGACCTGTGTCCTGAGAAATCTGTATGCAAGTCAGGAAGCAAGAATTAGAACAGTACATGGAACAACAGACTGGTTCCAAACAGGAAAAGGAGTGTCAAGACTGTGTATTGTCACCCTGTCTATTTAACTTCTATGCAGAGTACATCATGAGAAATGCTGGGCTGGATGAATCACAATTTGGAATCAAGGTTGCTGGGAGAAATATTAATAACCTCAGATATACATATGACACCACCCTTATGTCAAAAAGTGAAGAAGACCTAAAGATCCTCTTGATGAAAGTAAAAGAGGAGTGAAACAATTGGCTTAAAGCTCAACATTCAGAAAACTAAGATCCTGACATCCGTTCCCATCACTTTGTGGCAAATAGATGGGGAATTAGTGGAAACAGTGGCTGACTTTATTTTTTGGGGCTCCAAAATCACTGCAGATGGTGACTTCAGCCATGAATTTAAAAGATGCTTACTCCTTGAAAGAAAAGTTATGACCAACCTAGACAGCATATTAAAAAGCAGAGATATTACTTTGCTAACAAGGGTCCATCTTCAAGGCTATGGTTTTTCCAGTAGTCATAAATGGATGTGAGAGTTGGAATATAAAGAAAGATGAGTGCTGAAGAATTGATGCTTTTGAACCCTGGTGTTGGAGAAGACTCTTGAGAGTTCTTGGACTGCAAGGAGATCCAACCGGTCCATCCTAAAGGAAATCAGTCCTGAATATTCATTGGAAGTACTGATGTTGAAGCTGAAGCTCTAATATTTTGGGCACCTGATGTGAAGAACTGACTCATTGGAAAAGACCTTGATGCTGGGAATGGTTGAGAGTGGGAGGAGAAGGGGACGACAGAGGATGAGATGGTTGGATGCATCACCGACTCAACGGACATGAGTTTGAGTAAACTCCAGGAGTTGGTGATGAACAGAGAATCCTGGTGTACTGCATTCCACAAGGCTGCAAGAGTTGGGCACAACTGAATGACTAAACTTAATTGAATTGATGATGGTTTTATTCCTTTTTTTTTTTTTAAAGTAATGTCCATACCGTTTTCCATATGGCTGTATCAATTTTCATTGCCACCAACAGTGCAAGAGTGTTCCCTTTTCTCCACACCCTCTCCAGCATTTATTGCTTATAGACTCTTTGATGATGGCCATTCTGATGGGTATGAGGTGATATCTCATTGTGGTTTTGAGTTGCATTTCTCTAATGATGAGTAATGTGGAACATCTTTTCATGTGTTTGTTAACCATCTGTATATCTTCTTGGAGAAATGTCTTGTTTAGGTCTTTTTCCCACTTTGTAATTGGGGTGTTTATTTTCCTGGTATTGAGTTGTATCAGCTGCTTGTATATTTCAGAAATTAATCCCTTGTCAGATGTTTCATTTCTATTATTTTCTCCCATTTTGAGGGTTGTCTTTTCACCTTGCTGTGCAAAAGCTTTTAAATTTAGTCAGGTCCCACTGGTTTATTTTTATTTTTATTCCCATTATTCTAGGAAGTGGGTCATAGAAGATCTTGCTTTGATTTATGTCATCGAGTGTTCTGCCTATGTTTTTCTCTAAGAGTGTTAGAGTTTCTGGTCTTACATTTAGGCCTTCAATCCATATTGAGTTTATCTTTGCATATGGTGTTAGGAAGTGTTCTAATGTCATTCTTTTACATGTAGCTGACCAGTTTTAACAGCACCATTTATTGAAGAGGCTATCTCTGCTCCATTGTATATTCTTTCCTCTTTGTCAAAAATAAGTCATCCATAGATGTATGGGTTTATTTCTGGGCTTTCTATCTTGTTCCATTTGTCTATATATCTGTTTTTGTGCCAGTACCATACTGTCTTGATGACTGTAGCTTTGTAGTATGATCTGAAGTCCTGAAGGTTGATTCCTCCAGATCCATTCTTTTTAAGACTGCTTTGGTTATTCAGGGTCTTTTGTGTTTCCATATGAATTGTAATTTTTTTTTTTTTTAGTCCTGTGAAATATGCCATTGGTAACTTGATGTGTTGGGGATCGCATTGATTCTGTAGATTGCATTTGGTACTATAATAATTTCACAATATTGATTCTTCCTACCCAGGAACATGGAATACTCTCCATCTGTTTATGTCATCTTTGATTTCTTTCATCAGTGTCATAATTTTCTTTGCACAGTTCTTTTGTCTCAGGTAAGTTTATTCCTAGATACTTAATTCTTGTTGCAGTGGTAAATGGGATTGATTCTTTAATTTCTCTTTCTTATTTTTCATTGTTAGTATATAGAAATGGAAATGATTTCTGTGTATTGATTTTGTATCCTGTAACTTTGGTAAATTCACTGGTGAGCTCTAGTAATTTTCTGATACTAACAGTAAGAGCTTTACTTCTCCCTTCTGATCTGGATCCTTTTTTTTTTCTTTTTCTTTTCTGATTGCTGTAGCTAGAACTTACAGAACTATGTTGAATAATAGTGGTGAAAGTGTCTTCTTCCTGATCTTAGGGGGAATGCTTTCAGTTTTTCACCATAGAGAATAATGTTTGCTGTAGGTTTATTATATATGGCCTTTACTATGTAGAGTTAGGTTCCATTTATGCCCATTTTTTGAAGAATTTTAATCATAAATGGACACTGAATTTTGTCAAAGGCTTTTTTCTGCATCTATTGATACTATTGTATTGTTTTTATCTTTCAATTTGTTAATATGGTGTATCACATTGATTGCTTTATGTATATTGAAGACTCCTGGCATTCTTGGTATAAACCCAACTTGATCATGGTTGGGGTATGAGCTTTTTGATGCGTTGCTGAATTCTGTTTGCTAAACTTTTGTTGAGGATTTTTGCATCTATGTCATCAGTGATATTGGCTGGTAGTTTTCTTTTTTGTGTGTTGTCTTTCTCTGGTTTTGGTATCAGGGTGATGGAGATCTTATTGAAGTACTCTTTCTTCTGCAATATTTTGAAAGCATTTTAGAAGGATAGGCATTAGCTCTTCTCTAAATGTTTGATAGAATTATTCTGTGAAGCCATCTTGTCCTGGGCTTTTTTTGGGGGGGGTAAGATGTATGAGATGGCTGGATGGCATCACAGACTCGATGGACGTGAGTCTGAGTGAACTCTGGGAGATGGTGATGGATAGGGAGGCCTGGCGTGCTGTGATTCATGGGGTTGCAAAGAGTCGGACACGACTGAGCAACTGAACTGAACTGAAGATGTATGATAACAGCTTCAATTTCAGTGGTTGTAATTGGGATGTTCATAATTTCTATTTATTCTTGGTTCAGTCTTGGAAGATTGAACTTTTCTAAGAACTCATCCATTTCTTCCAGGATAACAATTTTGTTGCCATATAGTTTTTCATAATGGTCTCTCATAATCCTTTGTATTTCTGCATTGTCTGTTGTAACCTATCCTTTTTCATTTCTAATTTTATTGATTTGATTATTCTCTCTCTCTCTCTTTTTTTTTTTTCTTGATGAATCTGGCTAAAGGTTTGCCAATTTTATCTTCTCAAAGAATAAGCTTTTAGTTTGATTAATCTTTACTATTGTTTTTTCATTTCTTTTTCTGCTCACATCTTTATGACTTCTTTCCTTCTACTAATTTTTGGGGTTTTTTTGTTCTTCTTTTCCTAGTTTGTTTTTTTTTTTAAGAGTAAAATTAGGTTTTCTATTTGATGTTTTTCTTATTTCTTGAGGTAGGATTGTATTGCCATAAACTTCCCTCTTAAAATTGCTTTTGCTGCATCCCATATGTTTTGAGTTGTTGTGTTTTCTTTGTCATTTGTTTCTAGAAATGTTTTGACTTCCCTTTTGATTTCTTCAGTAACCTCTTGGTTATTTAGAAACATGTTGTTTAACCTCCATGTGTTTATGTTTATTAAAGTTTTTTTTTTCTTGTAATTGATATCTAGTCTCATAGCATTGTGGTTGGAGTGATGCTTGATACGATTTCAATTTTTTTTAATTTACTGTGGTTTGATTTTTGACCCAAGATGTGGTCTATCCTGGAGAATGTTCCATGTACACTTGAGAAGAAACTGTGTCTTCTGCATTTGGATGGAATGTCATGAAGATATCTATGAGATCCATCTCATCTAATGTATCATCTAAAACTTGTGTTTCCTTATTCATTTTCTGTTTTGATGATCTATCCATTGGTGTGAGTGGGGTGTTAAAGTCTCCTACTATTATTGTGTTACTGTCCATTTCTCCTTTTATGTCTGTTAGTGTTTGTCTTATGTATTGAGGTACTCCTATGTTGGGTGCACAGATGCTTATAATTGTTATTTCTTCCTCTTGGATTGATCCCCTGATCATTATGTTTTGTAATCATCATTATCTTTTGTAATCTTCTTTATTTTAAGGTCTATTTTGTCTGATATGAAGATTACTACTCCAGCCTTTTTTTGTTGTTTGCCATTTGCATGGAATATAGTTTTCCATCCTCTCATTTTCAGTCTATATGTGTCTTGAGGTCTAAAGTGGGTTTTTTATAGACAGCATATTCATAGGTCTTATTTTTGTATCCATTCAACTAGTCTGCATCTTTTCATTGGAGCATTTAATTCATTTAAATTTAAAGTAATTATTGATATGTATGTTCCTATTGCCATTTCCTCAATTGTTTGGGGTTGAATTTATAGATCTTTCTCTTCCATTTTATTTCTTGTAAACAAATCTCTAACATTTTTTGTAAAGCTGGTTTGGTTGTACTGAATTCTCTTAACTTTTACTTGTCTGAAAAGATTTTTATTTCTTCACCAATTTTGAATGATATCCTTGCTGGGTATAGTAATCTTGGTTGTAGATTTTTCCTTCAGTACTTTAAATATATCCTATCTTTCCCTTTTGGCCTGCAAAGTTGATGCTGAAAGATCACTTGTTAAGCATGAGTTTTCCCTTGTATATTATTTATTGCTTTTCACTAGCTGCTTTTAATATTCTTTCTTTGTGTTTAGTCTTTGTTAGTTTGGTTAGTATGTGTCTTGGCCTGTTTCTCCTCAGGTTTATCCTGTATGGGACTCTTTGCACCTCTTAGTCTTAATTGACTATTTCCTTTGCCATGTTGGAGAAATTTTCAACTATAATCTCTTCAAAAGTTTTTTGATATCTTTTCTTTTTCTCTTCTTCTTCTGGGACCCCTATTGTTTAAATCTTTGTGTGTTTGGTATTGTTCCAAAGGTCCCTGAGATCATCGTCAGTTCTTTTCATTCTTTTTACTTTATTTTGCTCTTCAGACTTTTTTTTCCACTGTTTTAACTTCCAGCTCACTGATTCATTCTTCTGCTTCATATATTCTGCTATTGATTCCTTCTAGAGTATTTTTAATGTTGCTAATTGTGTTGTTCATCTCTGTATGTTTATTCTTTAATTCTTCTAGGTCTTAATTGATTTTTGCATTTTTTTCATTTTGTTTTCAAGGATTTTTATCATTTTTACTATCACTATTCTGAATTCCTTTTTTAGGTAGTTTCTCTATTTCCTCTTCATTTATTTGGACTTTTCTGTTTCTAGTTTGTTCCTTCATTTGTGTAGTCTTTCTCTGCCTTTTCATTATTTATTTCCTTTTTAACTTATTGTGCTTGAGGTCTTCTTTTTCAGGCTTCAAGGCTGAATTCTTTCTTCCTTTTGGTTTCTGCCCTGTAAGTTTGGTCCAGTGGTTTGTGTAAGCTTCTTATAGGGTGAAATTTGTGCTGAATTTTTGTTTATTTGTTTGTTTTTCCTCTGATGGGCAGGCTGAATGACGTGGTAATACTATAAGCTGATTATTGGGTTTATGTTTTGCTTTTTACCTAGATGAACCATGCTGCACAGGGTGCTATTGGTGGTTGGGTGATGCTGGGTCTTGTATTACAGTGGTTTCCTTTGTGAATTCTCACTATTTGACATCCCCTAGGGTTAATTCTTTGGTAGTCTAGGGTCTTGGAGTCAGTGCTCCCACTCCAAAGGCTCAGGGCTTGATGTCTGGTCAGGAACAAAGATTACACAGTGGTTTGTTATCCCAGTAATTGGGGTTCAAACAAAAATCTGAAACTGAGAAATCACAGATGAACCCCAGACAAATGGTAGTTACAAAATCAGGCAAATAATAATTAAATTAATGTAACATGCACATATACTTATACAACCACGAATAAAGTCAAAACAGTCCTATAAAAATAAAGTAAAATAGATTGACCCAGAGAACAAAGGAAATTAAAAATTATACTTATTAGTTAAGAACAAAACCAACTAAAGCACAAACTGGAAAACAAAACTAAAGCAAGGTGCCAAGAGGGGAATAAAGCAGTGAAAACAAAACTAACAAATATGTTGCGAGCAAAGGAAAGAAAGGAAGAAAGGAGAGAAAGAATAGATACGCAAAGTTAAATAGAGGTAGATGAAGATTTATATATATTAAAGATTACCTGAAAGGAGAAAAGAATAGAAGGAAAGGCAAACAAATTAATAAATGTAGAAAAATATAATAGGTTAAAAAATTAAAAGTTAAAATTGTAAAAAAGATTAAAAATAAATGGAAGCAGAAAAAAAAAAAAGGAGAAAAAAGGAAAATTCCACAAAACTGCAAACATTCCACAAAACTGCAAAAGACCAATGTAGATCCACAATAAAAAGTGTGACTGAATAGACACACACATATATATTTATATATTTATATACATACACACCCATAAGCAATATCAAAACAGTTCAACAAAAANAAAAAAAAAAAAAGGAGAAAAAAGGAAAATTCCACAAAACTGCAAACATTCCACAAAACTGCAAAAGACCAATGTAGATCCACAATAAAAAGTGTGACTGAATAGACACACACATATATATTTATATATTTATATACATACACACCCATAAGCAATATCAAAACAGTTCAACAAAAATAAAGTACAATAGATTGACTCAGTGAACAAAGGAAACCTAAAATTATATCTATCTAAACAAAGCTGACTAAAGCACAAACGGGAAAACAAAACTAAAGCTAGGTTCCAATTGAGATATAAAGCAATGAAAATAAAACTAACAATTTGCTGAGACTAAAAGAAAGAAAGAAAAGATAGATATGCAAAGTTAAATAGAAGTAGATAAAGAAGATTTATATATATTAAAGATTAACTGCAAGGAGAAAAGAACAGTAAGAAAAGCAAACAAAGGAATAAATGTAGAAAAATAATAAGTTTAAAAAATTAAAATTAAAAAAAAAGAGAGAGAAAAAAAAACTGTGGAGAACTGCAAAAGCCCGCTACAGAGGCAGAGGTTTATAACAACAATAAAAAATGTGAATAAGAAAAAAAAAAAAAAAACTCAAAAGCTTAGTTAGATTTTACAGTGCCAATAAAATTGACAACTACAACAGAGAGGGTAAAAAAGAAAAAAAAAAATTCAAAAGAATCTATATAACATGTCAAAACATAAGAATAATAAATGTTTTTTTCTTAAGTCACTGCTGTCAGTGTCCTTTCCCTCAATGGGAGTCACAGTCCACTTCACCTCCCTAGGATGCCCTCTAACACCATGCTGATCTCTGGACCCACTGAGAGGGCAGTTCAGATTTTAATCTGCACCTACTTCTCTCTGTTCTTGCCTCCAATGTCCACACTTATCTGAATTAGTGTGTTTTCTTTTGTGGGAACTCTCAATGACCTTTTATATATTCCACAGACACAGTCTGCCTATTTGATTATGTGGATTTACTCTGCAGTGGTACAGCTGGTGAGAGGGTTTTGGGTCTTCTTCCTTAGTCACACTGCACTTGGGTTTCAATTATGATTTTATTTCCACCTCTGGATATGGGTCATCCACTGGGGTTTATTTCTGAGGCTGCCCTGGAGGGCTTGGGTTTGTCCCCTGTGAGGGCCAGGTGTGGAGGAGGTGCAGCTGCTTGAATCACAGGGATTCTGGCAGGACCAGGTACTCAGGGGAGTTGGCGGCTAGGGCAGTAGGAAATATAGTGCTCAGGAAGTGTATGGCAACTAGCATTGGCCAATATGCTCCAGTATTCTTGCCTGGAGAACCCCCCTCCCTGACAGGGAAGCCTGGCAGGCCACAGTCCACAGGGTTGCAATGAGTCAGACACTACTGAAGTGACCCTGTGTGTATAGATGAAAGACATTTTTTGCCTGTGGCAGGTCTGCCCCAGTGGGATTTGAACGTGAAGGTAGTGCAGCTTCTTGGCTTACAGAGGCCCTGGTGGCACCATGTGTGCAGGGACAAGGACTTCCTCTCCTGCAGGACTTACGGCCCTATCAGTGTCTTTTTTCCAGCTTCTTACAGCTGGTGATCAGAAGGCCTCTTTGGCCAGTCTTTTTCCATAACTCCACCTATTCAGGCAATTAGAGGGCTTCCTTGCCTGTGGTCCTATTTTGTAGATCAGCGCATCAGGAACTTAAAGGGGCACCCTGGGTGGAGTTCTACTCTGGAGTTCAGTGTGTCAGACTTTTGATGGGCCATCCTCTCTATTGTTCAGCTGCCAATGCTGGCATGTTGGGGGAGAGAGTCTATGGTGATGGTTCCACCCCCTATGCATGACTCAGCAGTATCTCTTTGCGTCCATGGCTGCAGGGCTTTCCTCCACAGGCATTTCTCACCACAATCTCCTCACTCACATCCTCTCAATCTGTCTCTCCGCAGTCAACAGCAGCCCTCACTCTAGGATTGCTCCACAATCCCTAAACTCCAGCTCCAAGCCACTGTACTGTCTAAGGTATGTATGGCTGGGACAAGGACTGTCTGATTCTCATTCTATTTAGGCTGCTACAGATCAGCTATTCCCCTCTTGGCCTTAAATGTTTCTCCTCTGACTCAGACAGTCCCGGTGTAGGGATCGGACCCCTGCTTCAGTTCCCCCACCCACAGAGGGCAGGTCCAGTCCTATTAATACTCCCAGCTTTCCCCCTAGATCCTTCATCCTACTGAATTTTTTGTGGGTCTATATATTCTTTTCTGATGGTCAGGTACTCCTGTCTGCTCTCAGCTGGTTTTCTGTATGCACTTCTGTGTCTGAAGGTGTATTCCTTATGTATCCGTGAAGAGAGATGTATTCCATGTCCACCTACTCCTCCACCATCTATAGTTGATAACACTGTGATTATATAACTGAAGTTTCTTAAGAGGGTAGAACTTAAATGTTTTTCAACAAATAAAGATTAAATATGTAATGGATGTGTTAATGAACTAGGTGGTGAGGAGCTTTTTACAGTGCACATGTTTACCAAATCACAATGTACACTTTAAATATTTCTAATTTTATATGTCAATTATACTCCAATAAAGCTGAAAAAATACTTTCTAAAAGATTGGCCTAAAAAAAATAAATAAATAAAAGATTGGCCTTATAGGGTTAATTCTAAATCAGATGGAATTTAATAAAGTGGAATTTAGCTTTTCTTCAAAAATATTGTCATTAATTTTAAAAGACTTGTGAAAAGTAAATCTGAGCTCCAGTATATGAATCACTGATATGAAAATGACCACATATCATTTCTATTGACCGTATATGCACTTGTACTACTACCACTGACCTCCTGTATAAGTTATTTGGCTTTCTCCTTTCTGAATAACCACCTGTAAAGTCTCCTCATGCCTTTGCTGTTAGGTAAAATGAATGATAAACAAATATTCTCATGAAATACTTGTGACCCACAGACAAGCTCTAAGAAAATATAAATCTGTTATTATAATAGAACAAGCAACAAATAGCTTCACTCAAGAAAACAATATCTTGTAAAATGCTACATCTTAAAAAATAATAATAATAATACCTTTACCAGAAAAAAAAGGCAGGTTCTGGATAGATTAGGACTATACCATTAGCTAACATTTTAGAACCAATTTTCCTACTATAAGTGTTGGACTTATCTGTGGCTCAGATGGTATAGTATTTGCCTGCAATTCAAGAGACCTGTATTTGATCCCTGGATTGGGAAGATTTTCTGGAAAAGGAATGCTTTTCCAGAATGCTTGCCTGGAGAATCCCATGGACAGAGGAGCCTGGTAGGCTACAGTCCATGGGGTCGCAAAGAGTGAGACATGACTGGGCGATTAACACTTTCCAAAGTAAGTAATAAAACCATTAACTTTAAAATTATTATCTTCTCATTTTTAAATGGAAATGTTTTGTCTTTATTTTCATATATGTTTTTTTTATTTCCCCCCTGTCATCAAAGGTTGAGTTTCTGTTCCTTTATTGCTATTTGATACATCAATAACTAGAAACATACCCTTTTCCTTTCTATAGACCCTAGTGCTTTTTGATGTTTATCTTCTTTTTCAAAATGTATATTAAAATCAGGACAATAAAATGGCAGATTCAAATGTTTTCTTTTACTTATTTTTCTTAGATTTTACATATGTAAACATATACATTTGTATATACTAAGCAAAGAGGAAGAAAAGAGCCTAAGCAAAGAAGAACAAAATATGAATAATATCAGACAGGCAGATGACACCATCATTACGCAGCAAGTGAAGAGAAATTGAAGAGTGTCTTAATGAAAGTGAAAGNCTTTTCTTAGATTTTACATATGTAAACATATACATTTGTATATACTAAGCAAAGAGGAAGAAAAGAGCCTAAGCAAAGAAGAACAAAATATGAATAATATCAGACAGGCAGATGACACCATCATTACGCAGCAAGTGAAGAGAAATTGAAGAGTGTCTTAATGAAAGTGAAAGAGGAGAGAGAAAAAGCTAACTTAAAACTCAGCATTCAAAAAATCAAGGTCATGGTATCTGGCCCCATCATTTCAAGGTAAATAGATGGGGAAACAAGGGAAACAGTGACAGATTTTATTTTCTTGGGCTCGAAAATCACTGTGGATGGTGACTGCAGCCATGGAATTAAAAGACACTTGCTCCTTGGAAGAAAAGCTCTGACAAACCTAGACGTTGTATTAAAAAGCAGAGACATCACTTTGCTGACCAAGATCCATATAATTAAACTGATGGTTTTTCCAGTAGTCATGTATGGATGTGAGAGCTGAACTGTAAAGAAAGCTGAGTGCCAAAGAATTGATGCTTTCGAATTGGGGTTTTGAAGAAGACTCTTGAGAGATGCTTTGACAACAAAGAGATCAAGCCAGTCAATCCTAAAGGAAATCAATCTGAATGTTCATTGGAAGGACTGATCCTGAAGCTGAAGCTCCAATACTTTGGCCAAATGTTGAAAAGAGCTAACTGGAAAGACCCTGATGCTGGTAAAGATAGAAGGCAGGAGGAGAAGGGGGTGACAGGGAATGAGATGGTTGGATGGCATCACTGACCCAATGGACATGAGCTTTAGCAAATTTCAGGAGTTAGTGAAGGGAATCCTGGCATGCTGCAGTCCATGGGGTTGCAAGGAGTTGAACATGACTTAGCAACTGAATGATGACCAACATATATATATTTGCATATATAATATATGTGTAAATCACTGTGGGTCATAGGAGGATTATACACTGAACAAACAAACAATAAAGACAAATTGTGAAAACCAGCTTGAGTGTGTCTATGTTCCAAATAGATTTTCTTAAGCTAAGTTAAAGTGTTCAAGCCCTAAGAAAGGCCTTTCTTCCTCCTGAGTGTATTGTTGTTACCAGTTTGCTAGCAGAAACCAAACATTCTGTGCTCTCAAGGAATAAATGCTGACTGGGATCTTGCAAGAGGAGCAAGTGTCTATCAATTTCTTCTTTGTTTTGTATGAAAGGGTAGGGTTGGGAGGGAGCAAGGAAAAGAGAGAGAATAATCAGAGTGTGGAGGAGAGAGAGAAGATAGGGTGTGAGAGTGTAAACAAGAGTTCAAGAGAAGAGCAAAAGACAGTGAAAGTGAAGTTTTGGAAAGTCTGAGGAGTGAGAAATACTGAATGAGAGGGAATCAGAGAGATAAGAGAAAGAGAGCAGTTAAGAGGATGCTATTTTAAAAATAGGAGAGGATATGGAAGAGAATGAGAAAGAGGGGAATAAACAAGAAAAAAAAGTGTGCATGAGCACAGAGAAGAGTTAAGGATGTGGGAATGAGTGAGAGTGCCAGGAAGTGGAGTGTGTGAGAGAGACTGAGAGGCTGCAAGAACATGGGAGCAAGTGAGAAAGAGGGAAGAGGCAGAGGGAAGAATAAGAAGGGGACATATGTATGAGAGAGAAAAAAGTGTGAGGGAAGTGGCAAAAGAGAGAATGTGCTAGACAGTGTGAGAGACCAGGATAAATGTATATCCTAATGGAGAACAAAGAATTTAAGTCTATTTGGATTTTTTTTTTTTANAAAAAAAAAAAAAAAACTCAAAAGCTTAGTTAGATTTTACAGTGCCAATAAAATTGACAACTACAACAGAGAGGGTAAAAAAGAAAAAAAAAATCCAAAAGAATCTATATAACATGTCAAAACATAAGAATAATAAATGTTTTTTTCTTAAGTCACTGCTGTCAGTGTCCTTTCCCTCAATGGGAGTCACAGTCCACTTCACCTCCCTAGGATGCCCTCTAACACCATGCTGATCTCTGGACCCACTGAGAGGGCAGTTCAGATTTTAATCTGCACCTACTTCTCTCTGTTCTTGCCTCCAATGTCCACACTTATCTGAATTAGTGTGTTTTCTTTTGTGGGAACTCTCAATGACCTTTTATATATTCCACAGACACAGTCTGCCTATTTGATTATGTGGATTTACTCTGCAGTGGTACAGCTGGTGAGAGGGTTTTGGGTCTTCTTCCTTAGTCACACTGCACTTGGGTTTCAATTATGATTTTATTTCCACCTCTGGATATGGGTCATCCACTGGGGTTTATTTCTGAGGCTGCCCTGGAGGGCTTGGGTTTGTCCCCTGTGAGGGCCAGGTGTGGAGGAGGTGCAGCTGCTTGAATCACAGGGATTCTGGCAGGACCAGGTACTCAGGGGAGTTGGCGGCTAGGGCAGTAGGAAATATAGTGCTCAGGAAGTGTATGGCAACTAGCATTGGCCAATATGCTCCAGTATTCTTGCCTGGAGAACCCCCCTCCCTGACAGGGAAGCCTGGCAGGCCACAGTCCACAGGGTTGCAATGAGTCAGACACTACTGAAGTGACCCTGTGTGTATAGATGAAAGACATTTTTTGCCTGTGGCAGGTCTGCCCCAGTGGGATTTGAACGTGAAGGTAGTGCAGCTTCTTGGCTTACAGAGGCCCTGGTGGCACCATGTGTGCAGGGACAAGGACTTCCTCTCCTGCAGGACTTACGGCCCTATCAGTGTCTTTTTTCCAGCTTCTTACAGCTGGTGATCAGAAGGCCTCTTTGGCCAGTCTTTTTCCATAACTCCACCTATTCAGGCAATTAGAGGGCTTCCTTGCCTGTGGTCCTATTTTGTAGATCAGCGCATCAGGAACTTAAAGGGGCACCCTGGGTGGAGTTCTACTCTGGAGTTCAGTGTGTCAGACTTTTGATGGGCCATCCTCTTTATTGTTCAGCTGCCAATGCTGGCATGTTGGGGGAGAGAGTCTATGGTGATGGTTCCACCCCCTATGCATGACTCAGCAGTATCTCTTTGCGTCCATGGCTGCAGGGCTTTCCTCCACAGGCATTTCTCACCACAATCTCCTCACTCACATCCTCTCAATCTGTCTCTCCGCAGTCAACAGCAGCCCTCACTCTAGGATTGCTCCACAATCCCTAAACTCCAGCTCCAAGCCACTGTACTGTCTAAGGTATGTATGGCTGGGACAAGGACTGTCTGATTCTCATTCTATTTAGGCTGCTACAGATCAGCTATTCCCCTCTTGGCCTTAAATGTTTCTCCTCTGACTCAGACAGTCCCAGTGTAGGGATCGGACCCCTGCTTCAGTTCCCCCACCCACAGAGGGCAAGTCCAGTCCTATTAATACTCCCAGCTTTCCCCCTAGTTCCTTCATCCTACTGAATTTTTTGTGGGTCTATATATTCTTTTCTGATGGTCAGGTACTCCTGTCTGCTCTCAGCTGGTTTTCTGTATGCACTTCTGTGTCTGAAGGTGTATTCCTTATGTATCCGTGAAGAGAGATGTATTCCATGTCCACCTACTCCTCCACCATCTATAGTTGATAACACTGTGATTATATAACTGAAGTTTCTTAAGAGGGTAGAACTTAAATGTTTTTCAACAAATAAAGATTAAATATGTAATGGATGTGTTAATGAACTAGGTGGTGAGGAGCTTTTTACAGTGCACATGTTTACCAAATCACAATGTACACTTTAAATATTTCTAATTTTATATGTCAATTATACTCCAATAAAGCTGAAAAAATACTTTCTAAAAGATTGGCCTAAAAAAAATAAATAAATAAAAGATTGGCCTTATAGGGTTAATTTTAAATCAGATGGAATTTAATAAAGTGGAATTTAGCTTTTCTTCAAAAATATTGTCATTAATTTTAAAAGACTTGTGAAAAGTAAATCTGAGCTCCAGTATATGAATCACTGATATGAAAATGACCACATATCATTTCTATTGACCGTATATGCACTTGTACTACTACCACTGACCTCCTGTATAAGTTATTTGGCTTTCTCCTTTCTGAATAACCACCTGTAAAGTCTCCTCATGCCTTTGCTGTTAGGTAAAATGAATGATAAACAAATATTCTCATGAAATACTTGTGACCCACAGACAAGCTCTAAGAAAATATAAATCTGTTATTATAATAGAACAAGCAACAAATAGCTTCACTCAAGAAAACAATATCTTGTAAAATGCTACATCTTAAAAAATAATAATAATAATACCTTTACCAGAAAAAAAAGGCAGGTTCTGGATAGATTAGGACTATACCATTAGCTAACATTTTAGAACCAATTTTCCTACTATAAGTGTTGGACTTATCTGTGGCTCAGATGGTATAGTATTTGCCTGCAATTCAAGAGACCTGTATTTGATCCCTGGGTTGGGAAGATTTTCTGGAAAAGGAATGCTTTTCCAGAATGCTTGCCTGGAGAATCCCATGGACAGAGGAGCCTGGTAGGCTACAGTCCATGGGGTCGCAAAGAGTGAGACATGACTGAGCGATTAACACTTTCCAAAGTAAGTAATAAAACCATTAACTTTAAAATTATTATCTTCTCATTTTTAAATGGAAATGTTTTGTCTTTATTTTCATATATGTTTTTTTTATTTCCCCCCTGTCATCAAAGGTTGAGTTTCTGTTCCTTTATTGCTATTTGATACATCAATAACTAGAAACATACCCTTTTCCTTTCTATAGACCCTAGTGCTTTTTGATGTTTATCTTCTTTTTCAAAATGTATATTAAAATCAGGACAATAAAATGGCAGATTCAAATGTTTTCTTTTACTTTTCTTAGATTTTACATATGTAAACATATACATTTGTATATACTAAGCAAAGAGGAAGAAAAGAGCCTAAGCAAAGAAGAACAAAATATGAATAATATCAGACAGGCAGATGACACCATCATTACGCAGCAAGTGAAGAGAAATTGAAGAGTGTCTTAATGAAAGTGAAAGAGGAGAGAGAAAAAGCTAACTTAAAACTCAGCATTCAAAAAATCAAGGTCATGGTATCTGGCCCCATCATTTCAAGGTAAATAGATGGGGAAACAAGGGAAACAGTGACAGATTTTATTTTCTTGGGCTCGAAAATCACTGCGGATGGTGACTGCAGCCATGGAATTAAAAGACACTTGCTCCTTGGAAGAAAAGCTCTGACAAACCTAGACGTTGTATTAAAAAGCAGAGACATCACTTTGCTGACCAAGATCCATATAATTAAACTGATGGTTTTTCCAGTAGTCATGTATGGATGTGAGAGCTGAACTGTAAAGAAAGCTGAGTGCCAAAGAACTGATGCTTTCGAATTGGGGTTTTGAAGAAGACTCTTGAGAGATGCTTTGACAACAAAGAGATCAAGCCAGTCAATCCTAAAGGAAATCAATCTGAATGTTCATTGGAAGGACTGATCCTGAAGCTGAAGCTCCAATACTTTGGCCAAATGTTGAAAAGAGCTAACTGGAAAGACCCTGATGCTGGTAAAGATAGAAGGCAGGAGGAGAAGGGGGTGACAGGGAATGAGATGGTTGGATGGCATCACTGACCCAATGGACATGAGCTTTAGCAAATTTCAGGAGTTAGTGAAGGGAATCCTGGCATGCTGCAGTCCATGGGGTTGCAAGGAGTTGAACATGACTTAGCAACTGAATGATGACCAACATATATATATTTGCATATATAATATATGTGTAAATCACTGTGGGTCATAGGAGGATTATACACTGAACAAACAAACAATAAAGACAAATTGTGAAAACCAGCTTGAGTGTGTCTATGTTCCAAATAGATTTTCTTAAGCTAAGTTAAAGTGTTCAAGCCCTAAGAAAGGCCCTTCTTCCTCCTGAGTGTATTGTTGTTACCAGTTTGCTAGCAGAAACCAAACATTCTGTGCTCTCAAGGAATAAATGCTGACTGGGATCTTGCAAGAGGAGCAAGTGTCTATCAATTTCTTCTTTGTTTTGTATGAAAGGGTAGGGTTGGGAGGGAGCAAGGAAAAGAGAGAGAATAATCAGAGTGTGGAGGAGAGAGAGAAGATAGGGTGTGAGAGTGTAAACAAGAGTTCAAGAGAAGAGCAAAAGACAGTGAAAGTGAAGTTTTGGAAAGTCTGAGGAGTGAGAAATACTGAATGAGAGGGAATCAGAGAGATAAGAGAAAGAGAGCAGTTAAGAGGATGCTATTTTAAAAATAGGAGAGGATATGGAAGAGAATGAGAAAGAGGGGAATAAACAAGAAAAAAAAGTGTGCATGAGCACAGAGAAGAGTTAAGGATGTGGGAATGAGTGAGAGTGCCAGGAAGTGGAGTGTGTGAGAGAGACTGAGAGGCTGCAAGAACATGGGAGCAAGTGAGAAAGAGGGAAGAGGCAGAGGGAAGAATAAGAAGGGGACATATGTATGAGAGAGAAAAAAGTGTGAGGGAAGTGGCAAAAGAGAGAATGTGCTAGACAGTGTGAGAGACCAGGATAAATGTATATCCTAATGGAGAACAAAGAATTTAAGTCTATTTGGATTTTTTTTTTTTTAAACACCAATGGACTATTGAACTATTACCACACCTAGCAGCAAATGTTGTGTGTGTGTGTGTGTGTGTGTGTGTGTGTGGTGTGGGGTCCTTTAGAGGATCAAGGTACAGGTTAGTATAAAACATTACTTTCTGGATGGAAGAGAAAGACTAAGTGCTTCCTTCTCTCCAAGAAGCCCAAATACAAATACCTCCACAGTAGTCCCTTGGCTTCCATGGGAGACTGATTTCAAGACTCCAGTGGATATCAAAATCCGTGTATGCTCAAGTCCTTCATTTAAAATGGCATAGGATACTCAGCTCTTGATATCTATGTGTTCTGCATCTATGGACAGCAAGGGACAATTTTATCATTCTTCCTGGATAACTCATTGAAAACCAAAATTTAAAGAGAAATAAACTCTTGTCTATATAAATACAGTTTCAAATGTTACACATGGGTGTTGCCACCAAACTTTCTCTTTAATCTATTTCTCATTTGTTTTGACTTCCTTGATAGCAGGTGATCATAATTAAGAAAGGCACAACTCACTATGTCTGAAGTTGAATTGGTTTGTTGCAGCAGAAACTGTCTAGAGGTAGTATAGCATCAAAATCAAGTGATTGAAGGTCAAACCATAAAAAATGATAATAAAATCCCTTACACAATAATGGCACAAAAATATGTCTAATTCCTTATTCCGTTTTTCACGCCTCATCCACTTTTTCATTTAATTTCGTGTGTACTCTCTGAACAATAGTAAATATGAATCCATATAACAGTTGATCATTGAAATATCCAACAATGCAGTTACACTATATTTGATGATTTCCAGCTTTATATTTTTTTATTTGCTTTGAAATTGCTACAGCATTTTTTAAATTTAATTTTGTGGTCTTGCATTGGTGAGATATTGAATGTTTTTCATTCCAGGAAGATATATTTAAACTTTTAAGAATAAGGAATGAAAAATTATACATGTTAAGACTGCCAGGGAATGATTCTAAAATTAGGGAAAGTAATAAAGATAATACAGGAATTGGATTTTATGTTAGAAACAACATTATGACTAACTTGTGATCATGACTAAGATATAAAACAGTTTGTAGTATGAATATAAATGATGTTTGTGAAACGGAAATTAGTTTTATTTCCTTAAATATCTTACTATGCTAGATTATGGCCAAACTCAAGAATTTTGGCTGGTGAAATTTTTTCTCTTTTCTTTTTGTTTCCTTTCCTTTCCCTATTTTTTTTAAAATTGGAATAAAGGGTAATTATTATGAAGCAAAAAAAAAAAAAACCCTCAAGCTAACATAGTAAACACTGTGCTCTAAAGCAGGTAAGGAACTATTTTGACTTACAGTGTAAATAGAGGAAAAAAATTTTTTTTTTCTGAAAAGGCTAATACCTTACACTCAATATAATATATGATGTTTCTAAGAAGGGTATTTTGCATCTCCATTGATATGACTATCAATGGCATATTTTTAATGTTTCCTTTCATTGATCATCTTCATACTTAAAGAGACAAAAAGGCATCAGACTTTGTGAGTTTTCAAAGTAAGGGGCTACCTTCTGTACGGGATGGGTTTCCTACACATCTATAAAGAAGGTTTATTAGGGAGTGCAACTGAGAACGGCCTCTGTGAAATTATAAGGAAAACAGAATTGTGCAGAGAGAGAGTAAACTGTGATACAGCTGTAACAGAGGTGTCAGTTAATCCTGCAAATTGAGGTGCTGGTATGACTTCTGAGACATGACCTGAGAGAGAAATAAACTCTTGTCTATATAAATGAGCCATAGGAGTCTGGCCTTTTACATAAATATCAGCAGATGCAGTCTGCTCCCAGCAAAAGGGTATTCTTAGGTATCTTTCAGTCAGGGCAATTCCTGGGGAAGAATTTAACTGTGAGCTTTCAACAGCCAATATAATTTAAGGATAAGTTCATTTTTTATAGTGTATACTTTACTCAAGCATTTTCTTAGAGTCTGGTCCTGCCATAGATGTGGGGGATAAGTCAGACAGAGTGATGTCTACTCTCAAGGGAAGATACCATCAGAGGGGATGAAAAGCTTCTGAGTAAGGAAGTGCAATAGAAAAAAAATAGATCTAAATCAGCGATTTCAACCAGAGGTAATTTTGTCACTGGGTGTGATTAGCAACATCTGGAGACACATTTTGTTGCCAGAATTGGGTGGGATGCTACTGGCATGCTAGAGAGTGGGAAACCAGGGATGTTTAATGCATCTCTTGTCTTAGAATGAACAGGACTGTCCTCTTAAACAAGCTTCATCCTGTCCAAAATGTGAATAGTGCTAAGGTTGAGTAACTCTGATTTAGATGCTTTGATAGAAACATAAGTTGAATGTAGTGGGACAAAGTAATGGACATAGAAATATTGAGTAATTTTTTTAGGAAGTAACTCATGGAAGAGATGATAGGAAAGTGTTTATTATGTAGGAAATGTGAGGGATAGAATTTCATGAATCTATTCTATAAAGACAAAGATACATGAAATAGAAAATATGTTAGCATATGGTGAACACAAAAATAGTTCAAGCTAAAGTTGGACACGGTCAGGGTGAAATAAAAGAATTTAAGTATCATTCAGTTCAATTCAGTCGCTCAGTTGTGTCCGACTCTTTGCCACCCCATGAATCGCAGCACGCCAGGCCTCCCTATCCATCACCATCTCCCGGAGTTCACTCAGACTCACGTCCATCGAGTCTGTGATGCCATCCAGCCATCTCATCCTCGGTCGTCCCCTTCTCCTCCTGCCCCCAATCCCTCCCAGCATCAGAGTCTTTTCCAATGAGTCAACTCTTCGCATGAGGTGGCCAAAGTACTGGAGTTTCAGCTTTAGCATCATTCCTTCCAAAGAAATCCCAGGGTTGATCTCCTTCAGAATGGACTGGTTGGATCTCCTTGCAGTCCAAGGGACTCTCAAGAGTCTTCTCCAACACCACAGTTCAAAAGCATCAATTCTTCGGCGCTCAGCTTTCTTCACAGTCCAACTTTCACATCCATACATGACCACAGGAAAAACCATAGCCTTGACTAGGCGGACCTTAGTCGGCAAAGTAATGTCTCTGCTTTTGAATATACTATCCAGGTTGGTCATAACTTTTCTTCCAAGGAGTAAGCGTCTTTTAATTTCATGGCTGCAGTCACCATCTGTAGTGATTTTGGAGCTCAAAAAAATAAAGTCTGGCATTGTTTCCACTGTTTCCCCATCTATTTCCCATGAAGTGATGGGACAGGATGCCATGATCTTCGTTTTCTGAATGTTGAGCTTTAAGCCAACTTTTTCACTCTCCTCCTTCACTTTCATCAAGAGGCTTTTTAGCTCCTCCTCACTTTCTGCCATCAGGGTGGTGTCATCAGCATATCTCAGGTTATTGATATTTCTCCCGGCAATCTTGATTCCAGCTTGTGTTTCTTCCATTACAGCGTTTCTCATGATGTACTCTGCATATAAGTTAAATAAGCAGGGAGACAATATACAGCCTGTCAGGGGAGTATAATCTGTGGACCTTTTAAAAGCAATAATAAACCTACTAATTTGAGTTTACTTTTCATTATCACCATGTTTATTGATTCTAAACAACATCAGTAATAAACTGTTCACTCGCACAGCTCCTGCCTTGGAAAATTACTAAGGAATAAATCTATAGATATGAATTATTATATAGTTCCTTTGTAGCATCTTACCTGCATCACATTTCTGATGGAAAGTGTGAACTTTCCATAAAGAACAAATATTCATAAACTAAAGTTATGAACAGTTTTAATTAGGAGCTTATGGCAAGACAAAATATTGAATGAGTAAGTAATCAATAAATAGCAATTTTTAATGTTATTTTTTCAAATTTACAATGTAGGAAAAAGTACAATTAAAAAATATATAATCTGATGACTTGTTAAAATTATTAGAACATATAAATGAAACCCAGTATACCTGAGTTTGAGTATGCTCTGGGAGTTGATGATGAACAGAGAAGCCTGGGGTGCTGCAGTCCATAGGGCTGCAAAGAGACACAACTGAGCAACTGAACTGAACTGATACTTCTTTACAGTTTTCTACTTTATTATTTATCTTTAATTATTATTTTTATTCAGTGGTTAGTGGGTGGATGCTTTTTGTAGTTTGAAAAATGTTTTATTAAAAATAACATAAATATCAAAGTACAAATACTAAGCATTACTAATACTTTACAACACTAGCTTTAAAAGCCAATGAACTGGGCTATATATATTTTTTTGAGTTATCTTTTTTTATTTATAATAATCTATTTTTTTAATTTTTAATTTTTATTTTTCTAACACCAAAAACATTTCGTATTGGGGTATAACCAATTAACAATGTTGTGGTAGTTTCAGGTGAAAAGCAAAGGAACTCAGCCATACATACACATGTATCTGTTCTCCCTCAAAGCCCCCTTCCATCCAAGCTGGCACTCTGCTCAGTGTTATGGGCTATTTTTATATCAACTGAATACTTTCCTGTATGTTTTATCAGTTTTAGCTATGATTGTTTTCATTTTTCATACATACTCTCATAGCACTCGACTGATGCACACTCTCATCAAATGGATCTATTACATTTCTGTATGTACATGTCTGAGTCCTCACTTAGCCATAAATGCCTCGAGAGTATATCTGAATCTCTCTTGGGGACTGACACAGGGCAATGCATATGTTGAATAAATATTTACTGAATCATTGTTGAAAAAAAAGTTGCACTTTCATAGGAAAAGTAGAAAATAGGATAATAAAACTAAAGAAAATGAAAATTCCAAAATCTCTGACTAGAAAAAAACACTCTTTTTATGCATGTCAGTATGTATTCATCAGATGTTATATTTATGTGTATGTTATAAAAGGATTCAGAGTATGGATACTGTTTTATAAAGTGTGTTTAACTTTTTAACATACTTTTTTTCCATTATTACTCCACAAATTCTGCAAAAGTCACAGTTAACACATACATGTTATTCTATTGTAAACATAAAATGTATGCATTAAACTCATCTTATTAAAATATTACTTGCTATTATAAACAATAATATTCTACAATAATTATATTTATAAACAAATTTCTCTACCAATTTTTTCTGATTATTTAGTATAAAATTTTATTGGTGACTTTTCATAGCAAAGGGTATGTATGAGGCCATTTTATATATGAAATTTTATGGTCGCCTCACACATATAGGTACCTAATTCCCATAAGATCTTCAAGGGTCTGTGAAAATAATTAAATCAAAAACAGAACAGTGAGTTAGTTTTAAAAATGTTTAAAGCAATAAAATAAAAATGAATAATTACCTTAAAGGTAGCTTTATTAATTTAATAAAATGACTACATTTAATATTGCTAAAATTTAATATTGTAGATACACTTTTTTAGTAAAAGTTTCTTACTTCATAATAAAGTTTAAGTAAGCATAGTAGTTATATTCCACACAGGCAAGTAAGTTTACTAGTAACATTTTAAGATTATTCAAGTATTTATAGCAGAAGTATTATCATTAAACTAAACATGGTTGTATTTTTATATATTTGATGTAGAGTAGGATCTCTAAAAGTAAGGCACATTATGATCTATAGACTTTTTTTCTTAATTTAGTTAATTAAAGTTTGGTGGACTTTCAATGTGATAATTTCTACTTTACAGCAAAGTGATTCAGTTATACATCTATATATTCTTTTTCATATTTCTTTCATTATGGTTTATCATGATATATTGAATATAGTTCCCTGTAATATACAATAATACCTTATTTACTCAAGTTCTATGAAGTTTTAAAAGTGGCCCAGGGTATGTAAGGGCTTCCTTGGTGGCACAGTGGTAAAAATTCCACCAGCCAATGCTGCAGGTGTGAGTGACATAGGTTTGATCCCTGAGTCGAGAATATCCCATTAAATAGGAAATAGCAACCTGCTCCAGTATTCTTGGGTGAAAAATTCCAACGACAGAGGAGCCTGGCAGGCTATAGTCTATGGGGTCACAGTGTAGGATTAAAAAAAAAAGAAAAAAAAAACTGTAGAACAAAACTGAACGACTTTCCAAATGCACACAACACACAAACACACACACAGGGTATGTTGATTTTTAAGAGGATGATATATATTATTATCAGAAGGTTGTACTGAATTATAAAAATTTTTTTAAATTGTCATGCAAATCAACAGAATGAATTTTGGGGCTACATTAGATCCAGCCCTCACTTCAATTTCCTAAGAGAAATCTAATGTTGACCTCTACCCCAAAGAACAATACTGTTTTAAGAAATTTTACCGTTGATAATGAAGCAACACATTATCCTTCAGAGAGAAGATGACAGTTCATTTAAAATAGTAACACTTCATCTCACTGCTTTATTGAAATGGGTCCCCTCCCCACCAAGCAATCATGTGCAATTTCAAAAAATAAAGGAAATAAAAACATAAGTTGGATGGGGACAGAAACTTTAGTTTGTCAAGATGATGTGTCCCATGTCAATTTTGTTTTTCCTTGTGATGAGAACTAAGGATTTACTCTCTTAAAAACCTTCATATATGACACACAGCAGTGTTCATCATATTTCTCATATTGTACATTATATCCATGGGTTTCCCTGGTGGCTCAGCAGTAAATAATCCACCTGCAATTCAGGAGCCACAGGAGACGTGGATTCAATCCCTGGCTCAGGAAGATCCCCTGGAGTAGGGCATGGAAACCCACTTCAGTATTCTTGCCTGGAGAATCCCATGGAAGGAGGAGTCTGGTAGACTAACAGTCCTTGGGGTTGCAAAGAGTCAGACATGACCGAGCTACTAAGCATGCATTGCCACTACATCCCTAGTCCTTATTTATCTTACAGCTGGAATTCTATATTCTTGACCACCTTCATCCAATTCTCCCTTCTCCAACACACTACCTATTCAGTTCAGTTCAGTTCAGTTCAGTTCATTTCAATTCAGTCGCTCAGTCATGTCAGACTATTTGCAACTCCATGAACCACAATACGCCAGGCTTCCCTGTCCATCAACAACTCCCTGAGTCCACCCAAACCCATGTCCATTGAGTTGGTGATGCCATCCAACCATCTCATCCTCTGTCATCCCCTTCTCCTCCTGCCCTCAATCTTTCCCAGCATCAGGGTCTTTTCAAATGAGTCAGCTCTTTGCATCAAGTGGCCAAAGTATTAGAGTTTCAGCTTCAACATCGGTCCCTCCATTGAACACCCAGGACTGATCTCCTTCAGGATGGACTGGTTGATTTCCTTAAAATCCAAGGAACTCTCAAGAATCTTCCACAACACCATAGTTCAAAAGCATCAATTCTTTGATGCTCAGCTTTCTTTATAGTCCAACTCTCACAGCCATACATGACCACTGGAAAAACCATAGACTTGACTAGATGGACCTTTGTTGGCAAAGTAATGTCTCTGTTTTTTAATATGCTGTCTATGTTGGTCATAACTTTCCT
>SJYX01003765.1:0-27744 GCA_006410675.1 Oreotragus oreotragus | reverse complement strand
AGAATTGATGCTTTTGAACTGTGGTGTTGGAGAAGACTCTTGAGAGTCCCTTGGACTCCAACCAGTCCATTCTGAAGGAGATTAGCCCTGGGATTTCTTTGGAAGGAATGATGCTAAAGCTGAAACTCCAGTACTTTGGCCACCTCATGCGAAGAGTTGACTCATTGGAAAAGACTCTGATGCTGGGAGGGATTGGGGCAGGAGGAGAAGGGGACGACTGAGGATGAGATGGCTGGATGGCACCACAGACTCGATGGACGTGAGTCTGAGTGAACTCCGGGAGATGGTGATGGATAGGGAGGCCTGGCGTGCTGCGATTCATGGGGTCGCAAAGAGTCGGACACGACTGAGCAACTGAACTGAACTGAACTGAACTGAACTGACATACTACAGTGGCTGCTTTCCTACCTCACTCCTTTAATATGCTGCTATGCTCCTTCAAAACATGTATGAATTTTAAAATACAGAGTAAATATGTTACATATTAATCATGTACTGATACATAAACTAGTGAGCTTTCTTGGGAAGCTAAATTAGACACCTGTGGAAGTAATTAACTCAAGTACTAATGAGATAATTGATGAATTAAGATTTATGATGAAAACACCAATTTAGCTTTAGAATCCTACTGGTCTGAGAGAATTCTGCCATACAACAAGTCTTCATTGGGCATTCAGTTTGTTAGGATTGAATTTAAGTATCAATATTATAGCCATGGCCACTGGTCTCAAAGAATCTCTTACAGTGAGATAATTAGACTATAAATAAAAAATGCCAAGAGTTTTGAATGCTATTTATGAGAAATATTTGGTGCCACAGTTATAAATGAGGAAAATGTCAAAAGTGAAGGACTGAATTTAAGCTTTGGAGAGAATGACTAACTTCATGACACAAATATAAGAGATGATATTAAATGGATAATACAAATTTTTCTTATTCATTGCTAAAAAATGTATTTTTATTTATGAGTGTACATAATGAATTACTGCTACAAAATAATGTAAATAATGAGGGAATGGAAAACTTGAAGTTTTGATTTCCCTAATTATATTCCATATATAAGAATGCTAGTTTCCTTTTCCTTCCTCAGAATAGCTCTTTTTGAAACAAATATTAACACAGTATCAATCTAAGCACTCATTTTGTTGATTTGTATTATTGTCTCTATGGCTCACACTTCCCTGAGGCCACAAAAGTTTTTTATTTGAAAAGATTTAATTTCCATTGTCTGCCTGATAACTGTAAATAGTGATAGTGCTAAGGACTTAATTAATCAGAAGAGGTGACTTAAAAAAACATTAGAGCAAGCTTTGCAATTTAGATGGTCTGAATGTTGATACAGGAGAATGAACGCTTCCTTAGACAGGACAAAAACAAAATCGACAAGCTCACTGTAATGACTTACTAACTGAAAGCAATTTTAGCAGACCATTTTATAAAATAGAATCATTTGCAATAAATAAAAAATTAAGTGAAATTACATAAAGTAAAAAAAAAAAAATCTATCAAATGTTCTCTTTCCCTGCACCATGTTACATGATGGGAATTTACAATTTTTAAAATTTACTCTTACCAGCATATATTCCACATTTTCAGCTTTCTATTGATTTTAGGTTTGAAATAAGCTGTACATCTTTAGGATGATGCATATCCAAATAAGCAATAGGACATGCTTTAGAAGCTGCCGTTTGGAAGCTGTGGAAAACAGCCTTCCACATGCACACAAACACACATACACTGTATCCCATTCAGTTTTCTCATTGTTTCTGTGTGTCAGTTGAGTATGCGTCAAATTCATATATTTAATACAGAACCCCCTGGGTGGCTCAGTGATGGGGAACCCACCTGCTAATGCAGGAGACTTGGGATCAGTCTCTGGGTTGGGAAGATCCCCTGGAGAAGGAAATGGCAACCTACTTCAGTAAGCCTGCCTGTGAAATCCCATAGACAGAGGAGCTTGGCAAGCTACGGTCCATGGAGTCCCAAAGAGTTGGACATGACTTAGTGACTAAGCAACAACAACAGTCCCAGTACCTTAGGATGACTGTATTTGGAATCAAGATTTTTTTTAAGAATAAGTTAAATTCAGCTTTTTAGTATGGGCCCTAATCCAATACACCTGGTGTCCTCATAAGACGAGGAGACTAGCACAGACACGCACAGAGAAAGCACCGTGTAACGACAGAACGGGAAGACAGCCATCTATGTATCAAGGAAAGAAGCCTTGGAAGAAACCAAACCTTGATCTCAGATTTCTACCTTCTGGTATTGTAAGAAATAAATTTTGGTTAAGTCACTTAGTCTGTGGTATTTGTCACTGCAGTCCTAGCAAACTAAAATAGCATCCAATTAAAACTGTGACATAAATGAAACTTACAGCAAATGGAACAGAATGCTATAGAGAAAAAATGATTTATGTGGAATATATTTTAAAACTATATCTTTATCTTATGCTTCTCAAAGCACTCTAAGCACTGTAACTAATATATACAAAACTTTTAAAAATATGACCTAATTTTGCAAAAGAAAAATTGTAATATTTAATGAACAATATGCTACCTAAAAATGATTTGTTCCTTTTATAGTAGAAATTCAAATATTAGTCACTCATATTACAGTCTGACTGAATTTGAAAACCACTTAGACAAAGAGAAAAATGCATAACAACTAGGCAAAAATCAATAATGATTTTAATAGTGGGAGAAATTGTGTATCACATTTCCCCCATAGATCCATTTATGCCTATTTATCTTAATTTTAACTCTTATATTATCTTCTTATTAAAAATATCAGTCCCTTTTTTCCTCTAAGCAACTGATCATGCATCTTCACTCATAGAAAACCTTGAAGAAATTAAAAGAATTTAAATACCCTCCCATCACAACAAACTACTTGTATTAACATCTATATGTACATACTTATTTTCACTCCAATTTCTATCAGTGAAATATGCTTGCTTTTAAACATTTTTCTCTACTTGGTTAATCAGTTCAGTTCAGTTCAGTCGCTCAGTCGTGTCCGACTCTTTGTCACCCCATGAATCTCAGAACGCCTGGCCTCCCTGTCCATCACCCACTCCCGGAGTTCACCCAAAATCATGTGCATCGAGTCGGTGATGCCATCCAGCCATCTCATCTTCTGTCGTCCCCATCTCCTCCTGCCCCCAATCCCTCTCAGAATCAGGGTCTTTTCCAATGAGTCAACTCTTCATATTGTGGCTAAAGTATTGGAATTTCAGCCTCAGCATCAGTCTTTCCAATGAACACCCAGGACTGGTCTCCTTTAGTATGGACTTGTTGAATCTCCTTGCAGTCCAAGAGACTCGCAAGAGACTTCTCCAGCACAACGGTTCAAAAGCATCAATTCTTTGGTGCTCAGCTTTCTTCAGAGTCCAACTCTCACATCCATACATGACCACTGGAAAAACCATAGCCTTGACTAGATGGACCTTTGTTGGCAAAGTAATATTTCTGCTTTTGAATATGCTATCTAGGTTGGTCATATCTTTCCTTCCAAGGAATAAGCGTCTTTTAATTTCATGGCTGCAGTCACCATCTGCAGTGATTTTGGAGCCCCCAAAAATAAAGCCTGACAGTGCAGTTACACTGTAGTAACTTGGTTGCTACAACCTATCTAATCTCTTCAGCATGACACCAATATATTTTGGCAAGTTCCTTTTACTTCTGTACTATGAGTTTTCTGCTATAAGGAATCCTTCCCATCAGAGTACAAACATGCTGTAAATCCTCACCTTAAAAAAACCCTCCCTTGAGTTAATATCTCACCATATAATTTTCCTAAATATTTGCATAGAGCTTTTCACACAGCCCTTCCATTTAGTCAGCTCCCACTATCTCCTGAACCCATAAGCTCATGTTCCCTATAAGGGAACAGTTCATCTTTGTATTGACAATCCACATGTATTCCTTAAACAAGCACTTAACGCAACATTCATTACTTACAAGAAAACAAAGTGGACAATGAGGGTACAGCAATGAATTTAAAAGACCAAGCCCTTGTCCTCCATGAGATGAGTGGTAGCTTTTTAACTGTAATAAACAGAAATCAATTAGCAGGAAAAAATGAGGGCTATAGAACTCATGACTCACAGTA
Organism: Oreotragus oreotragus; assembly: GCA_006410675.1. Taxonomy (NCBI): domain Eukaryota; kingdom Metazoa; phylum Chordata; class Mammalia; order Artiodactyla; family Bovidae; genus Oreotragus; species Oreotragus oreotragus. The sequence goes on along the minus strand of SJYX01003765.1, from coordinate 23,631 downwards.
TAGTCTGTGGACCCCTGGTACTGTCATCACCTGGGAGCTTATGAGAAATGTAGAATATCATTTCCCATGCCAGTCCTACAGAATCAGAACGTGTATTTGGCCAAGATCCCCAGGTGATGCAAACAGACAGTAAAGTTTAACAAACACTGGAGATTCGTTTCATATATGATATTATACATGTTTCAATGCCCTTTTCCCAAATCATCCCACCCTCGCCCTCTCCCACAGAGTCCAAAAGATTGTTCTGTTTGATGCATGATACTGGATGCTTGGAGCTGGTGCACTGAGACGACCCAAAGGGATGGTACAGGGAGGGAGGAGGGAGGGGTGTTAAGCCTCAACACATATTTAAGGCTTAATAAGGCACTGTTTGGGCTTCCCTGGTGGCTCAGACAGAAAAGAATCTGTCTGCAGTGTGGGAGATGTGGGTTCGATCCCTGGGTTGGGAAGATCCCCTGGAGGAGGGCATGGCAATCCACTCTAGTATTCTTGCCTGGAGAATCCCAAGGACAGAGGAACCTGGCAGGCTATAGCCCTTGGGGTTGCAAAGAGTCAGATATGACTGAGCAACTAAGAGAAATACAAAGCACACAAGGCACTGTTTGGTGTTGTATAAACTACANATCCCCTGGAGGAGGGCATGGCAATCCACTCTAGTATTCTTGCCTGGAGAATCCCAAGGACAGAGGAGCCTGGCAGGCTATAGCCCTTGGGGTTGCAAAGAGTCAGATATGACTGAGCAACTAAGAGAAATACAAAGCACACAAGGCACTGTTTGGTGTTGTATAAACTACAAAGCTACAAAGATACTAAAGACTCAATGCATGAATAAAGGGTCTCTTGACTAAACAAAGGGGTAAATGGAACATGAAAACCCAAGTATAATATGGTTCTCCTTCAATAAATAATCTACTCTTCTAGTGTTTTAAAAGAATACAATTGAATATTGCCATTGTTAATGAATAACTATGTCCCCAAATAAGTGTTCATATAAATACAAAACAAGTACTAATGTGGTGTTTCAAATTTGCTGGCATACTGAGTACAGCACTTTCACAGCAACATCTTTTAGGATTTGAAATAGTTCAACTGCAATTCCAACACCTCCACTAGTTTTGTTCATAGTGATGCTTCCTAAGGCCCACTTGACGTCTCATTTCAGGATGTCTGGCTGTAGGTGAGTGATCACACCGTCGTGGTTATCTGGGTCAGGAAGATCTTTTTTGTATAGTTTTCTGTGTATGGTGGCCACCTCTTCTTAATATCTTCTTCTTTTGGGTCCATAACGTTTCAGTCCTTCATTGTCCCCATCTTTACATGAACTATTCCCTTTATATCTCATTTTCTTGAAGAGATCTCTAGTCTTTCCCATTCTATTGTTTTCCTCTATTTCTTTGCATTGATCACTGAGGAAGGCTTTCTTATCTCTCTGTGTTATTCGTTGGAACTCTGCATTCAAATGGGTATATATATTTCCTTTTCTGCTTTGCCTTTAGNTCTCATTTTCTTGAAGAGATCTCTAGTCTTTCCCATTCTATTGTTTTCCTCTATTTCTTTGCATTGATCACTGAGGAAGGCTTTCTTATCTCTCTGTGTTATTCGTTGGAACTCTGCATTCAAATGGGTATATATATTTCCTTTTCTGCTTTGCCTTTAGGTTCTCTTCTTTTCTCAGCTATTTGTAAGGCCTCATAAGACAACCACTTAGTCTTCTTTAATTTTTTTTTCTCGAGTGTGGTTTTGATCATTGCCTCCTATACAATGTCACAAACCTCCATCCATAGTTCTTCAGGCACTCTATCAGATCTAATCTTTGAATTTATTTGTCACTTCCACTGTAAGGGATAGTAAGTGATTTACTTTAGGTCATACCTGAATTTGGAAAACTCAGCAGTGGCCACAGGACTAGAAATGGTCAGTTTTCACTCCAATCCCAAAGAAAGTCAATGCCAGAAAATGTTCAAACTAACACATAATTGCATTCATTTCACATGCTAGCAAAGTAATACTCAAAATTCTCCAAGCCAGGCTTCAACAGTACATGAACTGAGAACTTCCAGATGTTCAAGCAGGATTTAGAAAAGGCAGAGGAAGCAGAGGTCAAACTGCCAACATTCATTGGATGGTTTAAAAAGCAAGAGAGTTCCAGAAAAGCATCTACTTCTGCATTACTGACTATGCCAAAGACTGTGTGGATCACAACAAACTGTGGCAAATTATTGAAGAGAGTGAATACCAGACCACCTTATCTGCTTCCTGAGAAATCTGTATGCAGGCCAAGGATCAATGGTTAGAACTGGACATGGAACAATGGACTTGTTCCAAATCAGGAAAGGAGAATGTCAAGGCTGTATAGTGTCACCTTGCTTATTAACTTATATGCATGGCACATCATGTGAAATGCTGGGCTTGATTAAGCACAGGCTGGAATCAAGATTGCCAGGAGAAATATCAATAACCTCAGATATGCAGATGACACCACCCTTCTGGCAGAAAGTGAAGAGGAACTGAAGAGCCTCTTGATGAAAGTAAAAGAGGAGAGTGAAAAGTTGGCTTAAAGCTTATCATTCAGAAAACTAAGATTATAGCATCTGATCCCATCACTTCATGGAAAATAGATTGGGAAACAATGGAAATAGTGACAGACTTTAGTTTCTTGGGCTCCAAAAACACTGCATATAGTGACTGCAGTCATGAAATTAAAAGACACTTCTTCCTTGGAAGAAATGCTGTGACAAACCTACAGCATATTAAAAAGCAGAGACATTACTTTGCTGACAAAGTTCTGTTTAGTCAAAGCTATGATTTTTCTGGTAGTCATGTATGGATGTGACAGTTGGGGTATAAAGAAAGCTGATTGCTGAAGAATTGATGCTTTTGAACTGTGGTGTTGGAGAAAGCTCTTGAGAGTCCCTTGGACTGAAAGGAGATCCAACCAGTCCATCCTAAAGGAAATCAGTCCTGAATATTCATTGGAAAGACTGAGCTGAAGCTGAAACTCCAATACTTTGGCCACCTGATGCAAATAACTGACTCATTGGAAAAGACCCTGATGCTGGAAAAGATTGAAGGCAGGAGGAGAAGGAGATGACAGAGGATGAGATAGTCAGATGGCATCACCAACTTAATGACATGAGTTTGAGTAAGTTCCGGGAGTTGATGATGGACAGGGAAGACTGGTGTGCTGCAGTCTATGAGGTCAAAAGTAGTTGGACATGACTGAGCGACTGAACTGAATGTGGTGTTCTCAGTAACAGCTTTTGCAATATATCTATATCAGCATAATTCCTTACAGTAACTGAGTCTGGTCTTTGGTAGTTCAGATGGTAAAGAATTTGTCTGTAATGACATAGACCTGGGTTCAGTCCTGGGTTGGGAAGATTCCCTGGAGAAGGGAATGGCTACATACTCCAGTATTCTTGCCTGTAGAACCACATGGACAGAGGAGCCTGGAGGGCTGCAGTCCATGGTTTCTCAAAGTGTCCAATTGACTGAGCGACTAATACTTTTGGTTACAGGCAACTGTACTCTGTGCTTACAAGGTGAACATAAATGGGTGATTAGAGGAAGTATCTGTATATTAAGAATTTTCAGTTCACTTAATTCATGCCCAATAATTGTCACTATAAATCCAAAGCAAACATAAGAGCTGAATCAGAGAACAGCAATGTGCAAGTCACAAAGGCTAAATTCTACTGTAAGATTTTATAAAATATTAAGTTCCACATGGTATGTGTGGGCTGCTCTGGAAGCTCAGCCATAAAGAATATGCCTGCAATGCAGGAGATGCAGGAGACACAGATTCAAGTTTTGGGTCAGGAAGACCCCTGGAGGAGGGTATAGCAACACATGCCAGTATTCTTGCCTGGCAAATGCCTTGGACAGAGAATACTGGGGGCTATAGTCCATAAGTTTGCAAAGAGTTGGATACGACTGAAGTGATTAGACACACATGCACACACATGGTAAATGTATGATTCTGAAAGGTTTAAGATCAGCATAGGGAATAGTCTCCATCTGGAAAAAATATAAGAACTGACTGGAGAATCACAAGGTGGGGAGTATTTGCCATTTTTAAAATATAGTACATGTACACTATAGGTGGATTTCCTAAGTTTTCACTGACATTTAGACAGGAAATAGTGCTTTTGAACTGTGGTATTGGAGAAGACACTTGAGAGTCCCTGGGACTGCAAGGAGATCCAACCAGTCCATTCTGAAGGAGATCAGTCCTGGGATTTCTTTGGAAGGAATGATGCTAAAGCTGAAACTCCAGTACTTTGGCCACCTCATGTGAAGAGTTGACTCATTGGAAAAGATTTTGATGCTGGGAGGGACTGGGGGCAGGAGGAGAAAGGGACGACAGAGGATGAGATGGCTGGCTGGCATCACTGACTCGATGGATGTGAATCTGAGTGAACTCCAGGAGTTGGTGATGGACAGGGAGGCCTGGTGTGCTGCAATTCATGGGATAGCAAAAAGTCGGACACAACTGAGTGACTGAACTGAGTGGATTTAAGTTGCAAAAAAGAAGTTGGAGATTAAAAATACTTACTGACTTTAATGGTTATGAATTTAATATTTTTTCTACAAATTAGCTATAAAGATTATTATTCAGTATTCCACTGTTTTCAATACAAATTAGACAAAATACCAAATCATCTTGGTCTTATTATCTTTAAATATCACTACATTCATCAGTAAAACTAAAGAAAACTACTCCTGCTAAATGTTCTCAGTTTTAGAGATATCTTTGGCTTAATAGACATTTATTAAACTATATTAAACATAATCAAAATATGATGATCATATACAAAGCAGTATGTTTGACATTTAGGAAGTCAAGTTTTGCATACTTGGAAGAGAGAAAACTGAGGATAGGAGACCATGTTATTTATGGGATGAGATAACTTCAGATAAGCTGCTGCTGCTGCTAAGTCAACCTCAAAATGAGCCTAAATAAAGTGATGTATGTGAGTAGAAAAGAAGAAAAACACTAATATGGGAGGAAAAGCTATAAGAGATATTCAAGGAATAATTAGATTCTTCTTTCTCAGCCTGAGAATGTACATAGGTGAAAATATGAGGTGGAAAATATTGACAATTAACAGTCTTTATTGATCTAACTTCTTGTCTGAAAAAATTGTTTTTTAATAGACACGTGATAGGAGAGTGGATAAGTGTCCTTGTTAGTAAGTGCAATGATAATAAACAATAAATAGATTGCACAGTGTACATAAGATAAGGTAAATTCAAATTAAAATTTTAAATGTGTATTTCCAAGTAGCCCAATATTTCTACTTGCCAGATTTTACATTATGAAAATACTCAACAAATACAAGAAAACATATATAAGAGTGTCCACGACAGCAGTATTTGCAACAGCAAAAATTAACATAAATAATTAATGCCCATAAGTAGGACTACATATAAATAAGGTCTGGTTAACCCATACCTTGGAATACTATGCTAATTTGTGTACCTCTATGTATTCTAACATGAAAACATTACTGAGATGCACTGTTAAATTAAAAAAAAAATCATAGTTAAACATGAAGCATTGCTCAACTATTTATTAAGCATTTATTATATGTTATTCACTATTTGACAATTTATTTCTCTATTGTGGGAGCTTTTTAAGGATTTTTAAAACAGAAATAACTTCTCATACTAATATTTGGGCTTAAAATCACACAATAAATTCTGCTCAGTTTAGATTTTGTTCTTATTTTTATATTTCTTTACACTCTGACTTTTCATTATAGCCTTTGTGTGGCTGAGATGATGAAAATTCCTGGAGTCCTTTTCTCCATCTGAAGTACCTTTCATGCCCTATTCAGTACAAATGATCTGCTGAAAACATAGATAAAGAGATACATCTTTAATCTTACGCTGTCTCCTTGCACAGGATCAGGAAAATGATTTTTCTTTTAACAGTTGTCAGCATGCTTGACATCTGTCACAGAGGCTTAGGTTCTATTTTTATTTTTCCTATTGAAATCATCCTCCGACACCTGCCCCTTTGATACTTTTAGACTGATGCCATGAAGAACTGAGCGCTTTTCAGTCAAAGAACTCACCATATTTCCTTTCTTTTTGTTTGGTTCAAAAATAAGATAAGAAATAAAACTTATTTTCAATATCATCAGTTCAGTTCAGTTCAGTTGCTCAGTCATGTCCGACTCTTTGCGACTCCATAAATCGCAGCATGCCAGGCCTCCCTGTCCATCACCAACTCCCGGGGTTCACTCAAACTCACATCCATCGAGTCAGTGATGCCATCCAGCCATCTCATCCTCTGTCGTCCCCTTCTCCTCCTGCCCCCCATCCCTCCCAGCATCAAAGTCTTTTCCAATGAGTCAACTCTTCACATGAGGTGGCCAAGATGTTTATAGCTAAATTAAATAAATATGTCATTATGCGATGAACAATGAAATTTCCTTAAAAAATATAAAGCTGATCTTAACATATTCAGAATTCTCAAAAAAAGTTTTAAATAAGTTTTAAATATTCAAAGTTATCTTCTCTATCAGAACACCATTAATGGCACTTAGCATAAAAATTAAGCATGTATGTGTCAGCTGTTTCTGAGTAAAACCTAATGACAGATGCTATAGTAATCATTTACACAGATGTAATAATAGTGCAAGTATATTTTTAAATTTTAGAGTGGTACTTTGTACTATTTGGAAAAAAAAGTTACTGTTTTATGTGAAATGGAAGGAAGTGTAGAGAATTTGGATGTCTCTATGAAGAAATGTAAGATGGTATTAAAGGGCAAAGGTAATAGCCTCATCTTTTCTTTACACAACTGTCCAAAAAATACTCCTAGTAAAGGAATCATTGCATATGATGCTTCCATTTTGCCCTAAAAATAACAGAAGATGTGTGGTATAGGGACATCAGAAAAGTAAAGAGTAAGCGGACACAACTGAAGTGACTTAGCAGTGACCCAGCAAGCATCTCTAAATACTCATTCCCACAGAAACACACACACACACATTCATATGGCAAATGGCAATTCATCAGAACCTTGTCAGATCTCTGGAAGACAGAGATGTACTCAACCCAGCAAATACTGAATCAAGAAACAGCAACTTGAAAAGAGTTAGAAAGTTGTGGATAGTTTTACTTATAGTTGTTACACCCAAGTCCCAGTGTGATAGTCTTGAAATGGCTACAGACTGTTCTTAATGTGGAATCCAGATCCCTGATTTTGGAGGGAGCATAACAAATCTTATTTACAAATTACTATAAATGTTTGTACTATCTAGACTAAGAGCTACCTGAAGGACAGATAGAGACACTCAACTTGATTTGATCTAATTAGAACAAGGCCATAAATTGCAGGCCTTGTGTAACAAATGGTAGCAGGCAAATTTACAACCCACAGATGTTTATGATTAAGATGTACACTACACAAACTAAGGCCTGGGAGGAAAAGCTGGTGTATGGTCTTAGAGAAATCAAAGTTTTCAAAAACACCTGAGTATTCAAAGAAATTTAGAAAACCACATGCACACACAGGGCAATATCCATGCTTAGAAAACAACTAAGAATAACATAAGCTTTTACTCTGGGCTGATCATTAGGCTCAGTTCAAACCTACTTAATGGTAAAGGAATGTATGAAAACAGAGCTAATCTGCAAAGACTAGGAGATATTTGCTTTTTATTGCTTCAATTTCATTTTTTTTTTAATTTGGTATTTTTATTGCTGTGTTTTCATTTTTGTTTTGTTTGTTTTTAGCTCTTCCCTGTTAAGAAAATATCTGTGAATGTACTAGCTAAACCATGAGCTAAGCTACACGGACTCGATGGACGTGAGTCTGAGTGAACTCCGGGAGATGATGGATAGGGAGGCCTGGCGTGCTGCGATTCATGGGGTCGCAAAGAGTCGGACATGACTGAGCGACTGAACTGAACTGAAACTACAGACTTTAATGACTTCAGTGACTATACATGACAAAGAATACTGTCTTTGAAAAAATAGCTCTTGAAAAGTACTACACAAATGGATTACTAAAGCATTTTAATGTTCAAAAACATTTTAATCTTGAGAAGGGAGAACTTGATTTCCAGTATTACCACATTATAACATTTCAATGTACATTTTTCAACAATTAAAAAATCATAAAGGAAGAGAAAGAATCAGAAAAGTATGGCTCATTCATAGACATGAAATACATTGATAAAAATCATCCATGAGGAAGCAAACATCAGATTTACTAAAATACCTTTAAAACAGTAATCTTAATTATGTTTAAAAGACTAAAGGAAAGCTAAGACAAAGATCTAATAAAATCAGGAAAATGACATATGAACAAAATGGGAATTTCAGTAAAAGGAATAGAAATTATAAAAAGAAAACAAATGGTAATTCTGGAACTGAATAGTACAAGGCCTGAAATGAAAAAAAAAAAAAAAACTTAGAGAATAGGCTCAACTCAGATTTGAACAGGCAGAAGAATAATCACTAAACTTGATAGGAAAATCTAATTTTTTGAGTCTAAGGAACAGGAATAAAAATAAGAAAAAAATGCAAATAAGATTGAAGTTATCTGTGAGTCATCAATAATCAGAATAACATATCCATTATGGGAAGTCCCAGAAGAGAAACTGAAAAAAAAAAGGGGGGGGGGATATTTGAAAAACATCTGCCAAATATGTCCCACATGTGATGAAATGCATAAATTTACAAATATATGATCAGTAAAGTCCAAGTAGTATAAATTTAGAGATCTATACCTAAACAAACTATAATCAATCGGTTAAAAGCCATAAGAAAGAGAGAGTCTTGAAAGAAGCTGAAGAGAAATGACTCACAATGAACAAAAAAATCAACAGTTAATTTATTATCAGAAACCATGGAGACCAGAGTATATAGGATAATACATTTAAAGCACTGAAAGAAAAAAAAGTTAACCAATAATTCTATATCTGGCAAAAACTGTCATTCATAAAATTTTGATATTCCCAGAAAAAAATCTGAGGTAGTTCATTCCACTTAGACAAAAACTCTGAAAGGAATTTTTCCAGTTGAAATAAAATGACATGAGACAGGTAACTTGAAGTTTTATAAAGAAATAAAGATCTCTGGTAAAGGTAAGTGGAGTAACTTAGCACACAGGGGTAAATACATGTTCAAATATAAAAGCTAGCATGAATTCAGTAATTTTTCAGGACAGAAGATCAATAAACATTAATCAGATGTGTTTATAGTCATCAGCAATGAATAATCCAAAATGTATATTAAGCAATTTCACCTATAATAACTTCTAAGAGAATAGAGTTGTTATTGTTGTTTAGTGCTAAGTCACGTCTGAGTCTTTTGCGACCCCATGGACTTTAGCCCACCAGACTCCTCTGTCCATGAGATTTCTCCAGGCAAGAATACTGGAGTGGGTTGCCATTTCCTTCTCCAGGGGATCTTTCTGACCCAGAGATCAATCTCACATCTTCTGCATTGCAAGCAAGATTTTTTACCACTGAGCTATCTGGGAAGCCCCAAAAGAAAAAGAAGATTACCAAGGAATAAATTTAACCAAAGAAATAAAAGACTAGTACACTGAAACACTGCAGAAAACAAAACTAGACATATTGCTGAAGATCTAAATAAATGGAAAGATGTTCCATATCACATCTTCTGCATTGCAAGCAAGATTTTTTACCACTGAGCTATCTGGGAAGCCCCAAAAGAAAAAGAAGATTACCAAGGAATAAATTTAACCAAAGAAATAAAAGACTAGTACACTGAAACACTGCAGAAAACAAAACTAGACATATTGCTGAAGATCTAAATAAATGGAAAGATGTTCCATTTTAATGGATTGGAAGACAAGATCTTTGCAATGCCAGTGCCATCCAAATTGACTTACAGAATCAGCTCATTTCTTTCAAAATTCAAACATATTTTTTTTCAAAACTGTATCATCAAATTTATACAGAATTTCAGAGGACTCCAAATAAGTGAAATCATTCTGAAAAAAAGGAAAATTTTGGAGACGCACATTCCCTGATTACAAGTTACAAAAAACTATAATAATTAAAACAGTTTGCTACTGACCTTGGATAGACTTACCGATTGACTGAAGAGAATNGTAGCCAAAGTATTGGAGTTTCAGCTTCAGCATCAGTCCTTCTAGTGAGTATTCAGGACAGATTTCCTTTAGGATTGAGTTCAGATGCACATGAGATAAAGGAAATAGGGCATTTCAGAAAATAAATACAAAAAAGGAGAAAAACTATAAAATACCTCTTAATTCAGGTTAATTGTTTAGAATGCTGTAAAAAACTTCTGGTTTTTATGAATGTTGAGCTTTAAGCCAAATTATGCCTACAGATCAATATTCAAAGTGGTAAGAGGGCCCATTTAAATTTAATTTAGTCCAGTAGTGTAGAGGATGACAGATAATTTTAAGTATATTTATTAATAGTCTTTTCCTCAATATAAAAGTACTTCTTTTGCTTTTTACAAATTAACATCTCTAAAATTAGACTGTGTCTTACAAAAATGCAGTAGTGTGTCAATATTTTCTAATTCAAATAATCTATTTTAAGTACTCTCCTAGGTAAAAATCTATTTTTTTTTCTGAGATATTCTTTTGCTCCCCAAAAGGACATTTGGCTTACTCAGGGTAAACATGAAATTGCACTGGAAAGAGGAGGAACACCTGGGATCCATACAAAAAGGATCAGCTATTTTCCTGTTCCCCTTTGCTTTCCACATTAATGTCTTTTTCAGGTTCCTGTATTGTTTGTTGGCATCTGCTACTAACATAAGTGTGAAAAGGCAAAGACACCGTTGCCTTTCAGTGGTAGTCTCCATAAATCTGTGCGGTGGCTAGTCCTACATAAAGCCTCTGCAGTCTGGTACTTCTTCTGCCACAGAGACTCTCCTTCATGGTGTTGATCTCAGTTGTACTATCTTTCATTCCCTGGAGTTTTGGAAAACATATGCATATATTCCATGCTACCATGAGTGATGGCTCAGTTGGTAGAGAATCCACCTGCAATGCAGGAGGTACAGGAGACATGGGTTCAATCGCTGGGTCAGGAAGATCCTCTGGAGGAGGAAATGACTAACTACCCCAGTATTCTTTCCTGAAAAATCCCATGGACAAAGGATCCTGACAGGCTACTGTCCAAAGGATGGCAGAGTCGGACATGACTGAGCAACTAAGCACAAGCACAACAGAGCTATTCCATACATTTTCACTGCTGGTCTACACTTGTGTTGACAGTAGAGCGCTCTGTTAAATATATGCTTTATTGAAATGGATCCATCTGGTGCAGCTCTCTCCACCCATGGATACAAACTGAGAGCTGGCACAAAAACCTGTCCCCTCATTTTTTCCCTTTTCTACAAACATATTCAAAATTTCATTCTGTTTCCAAGAAACAAAGCAGAAGAGTAACCTTAGTGCAAAAAAAAAATTTTTTATCAACTCTGAAAAATAGATAATCTATCAGAAAGATTTAAAAATTACTTTCACTTCTGTTTTAGAGATGGATATATACTATTGTCAGAGATCAATGCCATACAAATTAAATCAAGTAATACAATTTTTTTTCTCTAAGTTCTTTCTCATCAAGGGATTTCTTTTGATAACTTTCTTTTCTGTAAAGTAATCCGCTCAGAAAACATCATACGTGAGCATAGTCAAAGAACAAATGTCTTAGGTCCTATATTTATAATTTAGCCACAGTATGCAATATATTATATGGTCTGTATATTTTCAGTCCTTTGTAGGTTTTGTTAATATGAACCAGTATTCTCCAAGACTCTCAGAGACTTTAACAAGAAAGAATTTATGAAACTACATGTCTGGGATCAAAACTGAGACTATAATGACTTCATGAAGACTATATGAGTCTTTGAGGATATATCAAAATAGCTATTCAGATTTATATAAGTACAATTTCCTTACTTGCCTGCAAATTTTAATTAATCTTTTGCATCCAAATGTTCACAAATATTTCTTATCTCTGCCACATAGTTTGCCTCAAAATACTGAGGCAATATTTAAAATATTCCATCTAAAATCCTCCTAAAGTTTTAAGCAAATAAGATTTAGGCTACAGATTAAGCTTTCATTACGTTAGAACAATTAATAAAAAATAAAAAGTTCCCAAAGCATATTATTGCCCACAATAAGTGATAAAATGTTCATATCTTTAAAGTTTTAAGAATGATTTTTAAAAGCAAGTAAATATAAGCTAATTCATAACTTACTGTAAGATAGTTTACTTACAAAATGCAACCTTGAGATGTCAATATAAACTAAATATTGTGATACAAATGCTACCTTTATACTTTGAGACAAATATTCAGTTCAGTTCAGTCACTCAGTTGTGTCCAACTCTGCAGCTCCCTGGACTGGAGCACTCCAGGCTTCCCTGTCAATCACCAACTCATGGGGCTTGCTTAAACTCATGTCCACCAAGTTGGTGATGCCTTCCAACTGTCTCATCCTCTGTTGTCACTTTCTCCTCCTGACTCAAATATTTTGAGCATCAGCATCTTTTCCAATGCTTTGAGACAGATATTAGCTAAATTTAAGTCTTTTTAGGGGTTCCCAGGTGGCATCAGTGGTAAAGAACCCATCTGCCAATGCAGGAGAGAAAAGAGATGCAGATTCAATCCCTGGGTCAAGAAGAGTCCTTGGAGTAAGAAATGACAATGTACTTCATTATTCTTGTCTGGAAAGATTCCGTGGACAAAGGAGCCTGGTGGCTACAGTCCACATGGTCGCAAACAGTTTGACAGGACTGAGTGCGCACACATACACATACACGTCTTTCACATTTAAGTCCAATGAACTTTAGGAATCTCCACAGTTTCTGGAATTTTCAAGTCAATGCACAATTTCCAGATTTTTCAAGAAAACTCATTATTATTTTTACCTGAACAGCCAGGATTTTAATTCATGGTCTCAATGAGATGTTACTTTGGCTTGGAGTTTATGTCATCCTGCTACTCTCTCTGTTCCATATCTATTCAAATGTTGTCTTTCATTTTTAATTTTTTATGTAGACTGGGTGATAGTGCTAGTGGGCAACTTACAAGTTATGTGTACAGACCAGAATTACTCTATGGTTGTGTGAGCAGAGGGGATATATATTGTAGAAAGAAAACTTTAAAAGTGAACATTATCCATCAATGCTTATAAAAATTCCTGTTCATCTTGGCAGCTATTCAGGTTTAGATTGGCATGAAGTTGAAATCTTGATGGAATTAATGTCCTTATAAAATGAAAAAGAGATAAGAGATATCTCTGTCATTCTCTTGTTCTAACCACTTGTACTCCACCATGAAAGGGTACAGCTGTAAGGCATCTATCTGCAAACCAAGGCTTTCACCACAAACTGAATCTGACATCACCTTAATCTTTGATTTCCCAACCTCCAGAAGTGAGAGAACGTTTTTTATTTAAATCGCTCAGTCTATATTTTGTTTCAGCAGTCTAAACTAAGACAATTATTTCTCCATACACTCCAATATTCAGGTATATTATGTAGATTGTATGTTCTCTTCTTTCTTTGTTCTTAGATGATTTCCAAATCATTTTCATTACTGATCCTAAGCAGGATATATCTTACTTTTGACATTGTTCCTAAGGCTTAACCCTAAACCCATGATGAGCATTTTTCCCATAATCATCTGGGAAATTAGTTTTGTATCATATGCCAAAAATGTAATCATACAAAATTATTGACATACAAGTTTGATTTCTCAATTTATCTTGATACCATTTGACTTTGGACAATTTAGCTATTAGTTCAGTTCAGTTCAGTTGCTCAGTCATGTCCAGCTCTTTGCAACCCCATGAATTGCAGCACACCAGGCCTCCCTCCAGGAGTTCACCTAAACTCATGTCCATCGAGTCCGTGATGCCATCCAGCCATCTCATCCTCTGTCATCCCCTTCTCCTCCTGCTCCCTTATCCTCTTGCCCCCAATCCCTCCCAGCATCAGAGTCTTTTCCAGTGAGTCAACTCTTCGCATGAGGTGGCCAGAGTACTGGAGTTTCAGCTTTAGTATTAGTCCTCCCAAAGAACACCCAGGGCTGATCTCCTTTAGAATGGACTGGTTGGATCTCCTTGCAGTCCAAGGGACTCTCAAGTGTCTTCTCCAACACCACAGTTCAAAAGCATTAATTCTTCAGCGCTCAGCCTTCTTCACAGTCCAACTCTCATATCCATACATGACCACTGGAAAAACCATAGCCTTGACTAGATGGACTTTTGTTGGCAAAGTAATATCTCTCCTTTTTATTTTTATTTTTTGTTATGCTCAAACTAAGACATTCTATTAGTTAGCTTTACATTTTAAATATTATCTCTGTTACCAAAGGAACAATTTCCACTAATTCCAAACTAAGCTTTCAAATGGTTGCTTGCTGAAGGAAGAATACTTTTATGCTCAACATCAAATACCTTAATTATAACCTTCAACAAATCTTTTCTTAGAGTTAACTAAAAAACAATTCAGCTGAAATATTAACTACCTCGATAATCCATTTTAGCTATTTTTCCTTAAAAATGTGTCTTATAGAGTTGAAATCAAAAGAGAAAACTGTAAACAATTGTAGTTTGGCTGGAAGTAGAGTTCACTTCATGATGATTCAATGTCTTCTAACATACTCTGATAGCTTCCATAAATATCAGTAAGGTAAATCCATTACTAATATTTCAAAGGAAAAAGCTAGTTTTTAAAATCAAAGTACAGTATTAGCCTTTCTTTGTCAGTTGGCAACTTGAAATTTTTGTAGGGCTGAAGAATACTTCTTTGTGGTTGATCATAGCTTTAATTTTCTCTCTCACTTAAAAAAAAAAATATCAATTGCACATTGTTGCTTTAACTGAGTCACTGGAGTCTTTCAAAATGGAGGTTAGCTATCTCACTACATTTAGAAACATGGTAGAAATTCTGACCCATCAATCTTTTATCTCAGTCACTACACCAGCAGCTATGGTAGAACCACTGTAGCACAGCATAAATCTCCCCAGCTCTTTAAAGTCTTTGTACAGCTCAAGCNAAAACGGAGGTTAGCTATCTCATTACATTTAGAAACATGGTAGAAATTCTGACCCATCAATCTTTTATCTGTAAAAGAAAAAAAAAGTATTTGCTATAGTTTAACCAGTCACATTACACAAAAGGAACCACCAACAACAAAAGGGAAATGGCAGTGGAGTAATCATTGTATCAGATAGAACTTTTTGTTTTTCCTGCAACTATTCTCTTTTCCTAGTCATGTTATTTGAGATTTTCTAGAATCTCTCCATAATTTTCCATAAGAAGCTGCATCTTATTTTTAGAATGCTCTTTTATAAAGACTATTTTGAGAAATTAAATGCAAGGCTAATGACAAAGATATTAGGTAACATTTACTAAATTCTTTCTAAATGCCCATCATTGTGCCAAGTGCTTTATACAGATCATTTCATTTCACAACTCCAGAAAGTGGATTCTATTACCCTGTTTTCATAGATGAATCAATGACAGGAGAAATGCTATGCTTCTGCAGCTAGGAATTAGTGGAGCAATAACTCAAACTTGGGCTTATATTGAACTCCAGAGCCTTCTATGACACAGGTATGTAAAACTGAATTTTGATGCAACATGAAGCCTGTGTCAAAAGTATCCATCCAGTTAAATGAAGTGAGTAATTTTTATGCGGAAAACAATCATAAGAAGTAATGAAGCCCCTTTTAAAAATGCATGCATACCTCAGAGGCATTGTGGGTTTGATCCCAGACCACTTCAATAAAGTGAGAATCACAATAAAGTGAGTCATAGGAATTTTTTTTTTATCTTTGTGACTTCACCAGTGCTTTTGTTTAATACACTAATCAATCTCTTAATAACAGTGGGTTCACTGACGGTTTGGTAATGTAACAGCACGGGAAATCCTTTAGTGATAGGAATTTCAATACTAAAAATGAGGATTCGGGCTCTGAAATGAGTGCACATTTTAATGGGTTCTTTGGGGACACAAAATATGCAGCCAACTTGATTTTTATAATATCCATTCCAACCAACGTAAGACTAACATGATCCCCTGCTGCCACCCAGTTGACAGGTTCATCGTGCAGAGTGATTCCTTTTGCAGTACAAGTTTCATTAGGAGGCATTGCTAGTAGTCAGTCACCAGTTTGGATATAACCAACTTCAATTTTACCAGTTACACAAAATCCAGATCCTTGATCTTTGAAAACATCAGATACACATAATCTAAAAGGCCTATCTATAGATCTTTGAGGAGGCTTGAAGGAATCAATTTGTTCTAATAAACATAGTCCTTTATACCATCCTGTAAGTTCACTTGATTGAGATCTTGTGATTAGATTTTCACCACTGAGACCATTTGTAGGGATAAAAGCTACATCACTTTCCCTAAAACCTGCCTGCTGAAGAAAGTGCCCAAGTTTTCCAGTAATCTCTTGAAACCTTTCTTGTTGCCAATTAACCTGATCCATTTTATTGACTGCAACTACGAGTTGGGCCACTCCAAGAGAACGAACCAAGAGTCCATGCTCTCGTGTTTGTCCCCCAGTCTCAAATCCAGCTTCAAACTCTCCCCTGCTGGCATCTACAACTAAAACAGCTACATCTGCCTGGGCTGCTCCAGTAATCATATTTGGAATGAAATCCTTATGGCCTGGAGCATCCATTAATGTAATAACTTTGGTTTTGGTCTCAAACTTTGTCACACCAACAACCATCGTTACCCGCCTTTCCCTTTCTTCACCAGTCTCATCCAAGACCCATGCATATGCAAACGAAGCTTTGCCAGCCTTTCTAGACTCTTGTTCATACTTATGCATAGTCCTTTTGTTTACATCACCCAGAAGATAAAGCAAATGTCCCATCAGAGTACTTTTCCCAGCATCAACATGACCANTTTCTTCACCAGTCTCATCCAAGACCCATGCATATGCAAACGAAGCTTTGCCAGCCTTTCTAGACTCTTGTTCATACTTATGCATAGTCCTTTTGTTTACATCACCCAGAAGATAAAGCAAATGTCCCATCAGAGTACTTTTCCCAGCATCAACATGACCAATGACCACTAGGTTGAGGAGCTGCTTTCCTCCTTGCCGCTTCTCCAGTTCCGCTTTGATATCTATTTGTTGCCTCAGCTTGCTAGACCTTTTCACTGGTGTTGGTGTTGAACTTTGCTCTTCTGATGCTTGAATGGTGTGGGATGGAAGAGCTGATTTAGAAGCATTCTCAAGTACATCAGAAGAAACAAGGTTGGTATCTTCACTGCTGCTGCTGCTAAGTCACTTCAGTCATGTCCAACTCTGTGTGACCCCATAGATGGCAGCCCACCAGGCTCCCCCGTCCCTGGGATTTTCCAGGCAAGAACACTGGAGTGGGTTGCCATTTCCTTCTCCAGTGCATGAAAGATAAAAGTGAAAGTGAAGTCGCTCAATCTGTCCGACTGTTAGCGACCCCATGGACTGCAGCCCACCAGGCTACTCTGTCCATTGGATTTTCCAGGCAAGAGTACTGGGGTGGGGTGCCAAACTAGAATGTCCTTTTTGAGGTGTGTGGAAACTATGACCATTTTCTTCAGCAGTTACTCTGGGCACTTCAAATCCCATAGTTTGCTTCTTTCCAGATACAGTCATCTTAGTATCTTTTGGCACAATTTCAGATTCACTTTGAGATGACTGGGAATCTATTGATTTTCCTTTTGCTGTTTTTCCTGTAGATATTGCTCCCTCACTCCTGACCTTCAAATTCTGCACTTTATCTTGCTCCAGAACCACTGACAAAGCCTTCTGCACATCAAACTTGTTCTTCAGAACTGTTTCAATCAATACGTCATCTGGCACAGCATCTCCAAGTACCTCTCTCATGTGATCAAGGCATGAATAAAGACGAGCTTGATCAATTCCACTTAGCTGATGATTCACAAGAGAAATGGAGAATTCTTTCAAATCTTCATAATCATAATCTTCTACGGGTTCAACAGCTGAAGGTTTGTCACGTCGTGAGTAAATAAACTGAGCAGCTGTTGATGGTGAAATACAATAATCATCCTCTACAGACTGGCCATAGAGGTCATCATCTTCAAAATCTTTATCGTAGTTATAGCCTCGGACATTCTGATGCCGGGCCATGACAGCCGAGAGGGCGTTTGCCACAGCCCCTTACAAACTACCGGCTCAGACACTGGTAACACGCCAACTGCAGCCCGAAATACACCTATACGCCATCTTGGCTTCCCGCAGGCCTCCTCTCTCCTTTTTAATATGCTATCTAGGTTGGTCATAACTTTTCTTCCAAGGAGTAAGCGACTTTTAATTTCATGGCTGCAATCACCATCTGCAGTGTATTTGGAGCCCTCAAAAATAAAGTCTGACACTGTTTCTACTGTTTCCCCATCTATTTGCCATGAAGTGATGAGGCTTCCCGCAGGCCTCCTCTCTCCTTTTTAATATGCTATCTAGGTTGGTCATAACTTTTCTTCCAAGGAGTAAGCGACTTTTAATTTCATGGCTGCAATCACCATCTGCAGTGTATTTGGAGCCCTCAAAAATAAAGTCTGACACTGTTTCTACTGTTTCCCCATCTATTTGCCATGAAGTGATGTGACCAGATGTTGTGATCTTAGTTTTCTGTATGTTGAGCTTTAAGCCAATTTAGCTAAACTGAAGAACATAATGGATCTATCTCAGAACTGTATTATTTAAAAAAAAAAAAATCTAACAGAAAATTAGAACAATTCATAAAAAAGTTGATGACTTTCAATATCTTGGAAAAATGAATACTTATTAATTTTTATTTTTGACAGTTGTCCTTTTTTATGTATGTAATGAATCAGAGGAAATTCAGTAT
The DNA here is from genome assembly GCA_006410675.1 of Oreotragus oreotragus. Taxonomy (NCBI): domain Eukaryota; kingdom Metazoa; phylum Chordata; class Mammalia; order Artiodactyla; family Bovidae; genus Oreotragus; species Oreotragus oreotragus. Next base: position 4,777 of record SJYX01003765.1, on the reverse strand, counting down.
TACAGATGGGTAATAGAGGTGATTAAGTCATCAACTGGATTAACTTAACAACCATGTTTTAAATGTGAATGTATTAAACAGTTTCATTATTAATGAAGAAAAAATGTATTCTAAAACTTATTGGCAAAAAAATCAATATTAAATATGAGAATTAATTTTCTGTGTCTTTCCTTTTCCAATAAAATCTTTTTCATCTGAATTGATCTTTCTATCATCTATTTTCATCTGAAAATACTTTTCCCTAAAGTGAAGAAAAGTAGGGAATATCCTATACAACATGCACTTATGGACCACATGGTGATTGTGGTTTTGTTGTTAAGTCATGTCTAACTCTTGGGACCCCTTGGACTGTAGCCTGCCAGGCTCCTTTGTCCATGTGATTTCCTAAGCAAGGATACTGGAGAGTGTTGCCATTTCCTTCTCCAGAGGATCTTCCTGATCCAGGGATCGAACACACATCTCCAGCTTTGCAAGCAGTCTTCTATATTGAAGGTAGATTCTTCACCTGTCTAGGCCAGTAGGGAAGCTCTGTGCCATGCTAAACTGCTTCAGTCATGTCCGACTCTTTGCAATCCTCTGGACTGTAGCCCACCAGGCTACTCTATCTTTGGGACTCCCCAGCCAAAGTGGGGGGCCATGCCCTCCTCCATGGCATCTTCCAGTATTGGCAGGTGGGTTCTTTAGTGCCATCTGGGAAGCCCAGGGAAGCCCTTCAGTTCAGTTCAGTTCAGTCACAAAGTCATGTCCTACTATTTGCAACCCCGTAGACTGCAGCACACCAGGCCTCCCTGTCCTTCACCAATTCCCTGAGTTTACTCACACTCATGTCCATTGAGTCAGTGATGCTATCCAACCATCTCATCCTCTGTCATCCCCTTCTCCTTCCACCTTGAATCTTTCCCAGCATCAGAGTCTTTTCAAATAAGTCAGTTCTTCACATCAGGTGGCCAAAGTATTGGCGTTTCAGCTTCAGCATAAGTTCTTCCAATGAATATTCAGGAGTGATTTCCTTTAGGATGGACTGGTTGGATCTCCTTGCTGTTCAAGGGACTCTCAAAAGTCTCCAGTACCACAGTTCAAAAGCATCAATTCTTCAGTGCTCAGCTTTCTTTATAGTCCAACTCTCACATCCATACATGACTACTGGAAAAACCATAGCTTTGTCTAATGGAACTTTGTTGAGTCCTGAAAGTAAATACATATGCTCACATAGATACCCTTTGAATAAAATCATTTAACCACTTCCAATAAATTGCATTTAGAGTATACACAAAATGAAGATTACATGTGAGGTCTCTACTCCTCTAAATGAATAATTTTCTTTGATCAGATTAAACCCTCTGCCAGTTGGTTAGTTGGCTGCTTCACTTCTCCATCAGTATATGTACTGCCAACAATAGACACATCTTAACAATTAGAGAAGAATTATCCTTTGGGGAAACATTGTCAAATGACTACACTTTCTTTATAGGAAATTATTTCTCTGATTTGAAGTAAAATTATGTTGGTTTGTTTTTTTTTTTTCAAAACAATTAATTTGAAATGTTTTACAAACTATTGTCAAATATATTTATTTTATAACATTTATGTGCATATTTCCATTGTTAACTTCTTTCATTTAATGTTTTGTACTATTATTTGACTAATGAAAAATCATTTTTCAAAGAATGTCACAAAAATTGGCCAGTTATATTTATCTTTTAGTTCATCAATTAGCAATTCTTCTCTATTGACTATTACAACCATTTTTTTCAATGCATATACTAATGAAAAATTTTAAAAGCTACTTACCACATAGTGACAAATTTAAAATGACTTCATTCTAAAACTGCCATTTTAAGGCAGTTGTTGTAGTGTGATTAAAAAAAAAAAAAAAACCACTGTTGCAAGATTTTAAGTGCTTTGGCCTTTTCCAGTTCTTAAAAATAGCCTCTAGATTTCCCTCTGACTTTTAAAAAGTGACCAAGATGGTCTCTTCTCAGAAAAAAATTGTCTATTAAAAGGTCAAGAAAACTATGGAGTTCCTTTCACAAATTGTATAGGCACTTAATTTTAAGAGCTTTATTAAGAAAATGNTTGCAAGATTTTAAGTGCTTTGGCCTTTTCCAGTTCTTAAAAATAGCCTCTAGATTTCCCTCTGACTTTTAAAAAGTGACCAAGATGGTCTCTTCTCAGAAAAAAAATTGTCTATTAAAAGGTCAAGAAAACTATGGAGTTCCTTTAACAAATTGTATAGGCACTTAATTTTAAGAGCTTTATTAAGAAAATGATCTACCTAAGACAATACATTTACCTTAACTTACAGGAATTGTTGAGACTTTTTGAGAGTTCTTTGAATAATATTATCTGTTTTTGCAAGAATAAAGAAAGTGTAATTGAAATAGGGGTTCAGAAAATTCAAAAATAAATAATTTTTAATTTACTATCAGAATTTTAAATTAATTTATTATTCTGGACTGTAACAGAGTTTAAATATAGTTATCAAATATTTAAAATTGCTATCCACCAACAATTGTAATTATTGAAAAACTTCAAACTGATCTATCTGATTCTCACTGCACAGTGCAGAAGTGCCTACGTTCTAATAGCAAGCCATTTTATGAAAAATGGTTCATTACCTCTCTTATGTTGTCTTCAACACATCAAAAATGGGTTCAGCTGTGCACGTAGACTGCTAGGACATTTGGAAATTTGTGCTAATTTTTCATTTATTTATTTAAATTCTTGACAGAGAAACTAAAACTTGTTTTCTCCAAGAGTTTCTATCTACTTTCTTCTTTTTGTCTTCCTCTACTATACATCATTCTGTAAACTCCAACTCACATGTACTAATCTTCTCTAACTAATCTTTCTCTAACTCACATGTACTAATCTTCTTATAGTCACAGCTTAAGCATTACTTTTAACAAAACCACATTTATGTTATTTATATGTTATTTATAACACCCAAATTATGCTTATGCATTCTCACAGCATACTATTTTTTACCTTTTTTGGTATATATCACTGTTAAGCATCTGCTTGCCAAGCAGTAGATGCGAGTTTAATCCCTGGGCCAGACAGATTCCCTGGTGGAGGAAATGTCAATTCCCTCCAATGTTCTTGCCTAGAAAATTCCATAGTAGGCTACAGTCCATTGGGGTTGCAAAGAGTCAGACACAAGTTAGCAACTAAACAACAAACAACTGTAAATCGGAAGTGAGGAACAGATTGGGGAAGATAAATCAAGGATGATAATAATCATATATCATAGGTAATGAGGGGGTCAAGAGAGTGTCTGAAGTTAGAAGAATAAAATATGGAAATTGAAATATGTTATGGAAATATTTAAAAAGAGTTTAAAGTAAAAGGGCAATAAATTTATATGAGAAATCTACAGCTATCCTATTGTTTCATTAATAAATCATATTTATAGCTAACAAAATCAAGAAAGAGATCCATAAACATTATTTAGACCTATGTAAGGAGCCTAAATGGGAAAAGAGTGAGTTTAGGAAAGTTGGGGTATTGATCCCTATTTTAAGTTACCACTGTTGATTAGTTCTTAAATCATGTCTGACTCTTTGTAATCCCATAGACTGTAGCCCACCAGACTCTGTCCATGGGATTTCACAGGCAAGAATACTAGAGTGGGTTGTAATTTCCTCCTCCAGGGGGTATTTCTGACCTGAGGATTGAACTGGTGTCTCCTGCATTGCAAGCAAATTTTCACTGCTGAGCCACCACAGAAGCCCTAAATTACTCTGGGTAGAATTTTTTTTTTTTTTTACCATGTTATATTATTTAGTTACTTTCTTCTATAATGCTGTAAGAAAAAGAAAAAAAAAACTTGCAAATAAGTGGTATAAAAACAATAAGTACTTATTTCTTGTTAACATAGTTGCAGTTTAGCTAGAGTGACTCTACCCTGGGCTCTGCTGGGCTAAAAGTGTCTCACTGTAGAGGCCAAATTACAGTTACCTGCTGCCCATGGCCTTTTTTCTTACTAAGATGGCAGAAGCTCAAGGGAACAATGCCAGTCATATATACACATAGCAAACCTCTACAGACATCAGGTCTACAAACATTCCTTTGATCAGCACAAGTCAAATAACCTAGGCTCCTGTCAAGTAGCTGGGAAGTACATCCCACTATGAGATTCTGAAAGTGGTGTGTACGTGTAATTTTACACAGGGAGTAAAGAAGAACCAACACATTAAATTTACTATAAAGTGAGTGAAGTCGCTCAGTCATGTCTGACTCTTTGCGACCCCATGGATAGTAGCCTGCACCAACACATTACATGGTGGTTTTGATATATCTAATCTCATTGGAGAAGACAGCCTTATTCATCAATCATGTTGGACTGCTCTTTAGTCTTTCTTTACACATATGCTCTTTCATTTTGTCCACACAGGCTTTTGGTTAAATTTTATTCATCATTTGAATACAAATTGGGCTTCAGTTTAATGATTTGTTATGATTGCTGTTGGTTTAGTGTTACTCTATACTTCTCATGTGAAATGATCAACCATCATGAAATGATTTGTTCAGGGACTTTTCTTCCTTGTTAAGCTCCTGGGTACACAAGGAAATGACCTATTCTGGACAACACATCTCCAGGATGAAATATATTGTCTTTTACATATTTATACTATCAGAAGATATCACTTATATGTGGAATCTAAAGAAATGGTACAAATGAATTTATTTAAATCAGAAACAGACTCACAGACATAGAAAACAAACTCATGGTTACCAAAGAGCAGAGGGAAGTGGTGGGGGTGTGGGGGAAAAA
>SJYX01003764.1:684124-711711 GCA_006410675.1 Oreotragus oreotragus | reverse complement strand
ATTTAAAATGAGCTGTGGTGATGGCTGCAAACCTCTTTGAATATGGTAAGAACAGTGCATTGTATACTTAAAATTGAAGAATTATGTGATGTATGATTTATACCTCTATAAAGCCATTAACTTTTTAAAGCAGGTTTTAAATAAAAAAATTTTTTTAATTGTCAACTGTCCCTAAGAAATAGAATTCAAGTAATTATCACTTGATCAATTTACAGGTATTTCTGTTCCCTCCAAAAGATGTTGACATGCTTTTGTTTACTCTTGCTTTTGGAAAGTGGTATTGCTAATAGAAAAAGTCATTTTATTTTAGAAATTATGATAAAGCCCTTATATATATAAAGAATGAAGTATTATTATGTTTGATAAACCAGCAATTGTATCATGAACACTTTTCATTATTATGAAAAATACATGTGAATTTTTGTATTCATGCTCTAATTCACAAGTTAAGGAAAAAATAGTGTCTCAGTATTTCTGGCCTGGATTAATGAGGTTCAAAAATATGTAAATGATACACTGAATTCCAGACTCTATAATTCCATCTAAAGAATAGCATATTAAAATATTCAATCCAGCATAATCATGTTTTCTGCCATTTTGTTTAGGTATTGGGATTTATGTGGTAAAGAAAAATATAGTTGTGCTTAATGGATAGAAATTTTCATTATTTATCCAAATATTTACTGAACATCCATAAAATTTGTATTACAATGGGGTTACATAGAAAGAATAAGAAAAGCAAGGACTCTTTTTTTACAGACTGTTTAAATGGTAGGGGATATACAAGAACACACACACACGCCTACACTCACATAAGAACATACAGAAAAAGTACTACACAAGCTTTTAGGCAAATATATATCCGCTAACATAAATACACAAATAGATAATGCAAGTTTCAACATCAACCATATGTGCATGCATTCATGCACACACACAATAGAAAACAAACAAAAAGGGAGAGATTGAGATTATTTCACTCTGAGGGAATCAGGGAAAGTGAGGAAGTGTCTTTGTTAGTCTAGATATGCTTAGAGACTAGGAAGAAACAGTTTAGTTCTGGAAAAAAATAAACATTGTTGAGAAATCAAAAAACTCTCAGGTAAAACTAAAACCAACAGCAACTGTGTGTATGTTAAGGTTAGAAAGCGATTATTTTGACTATTAGTGAAAGCACTAATTTTGGTAGGTTTGAGAATGGATGTGATATTCTCAGGCAACAATTTCTGTGATGAGACTGGTTAATTCAGCAACAGTGATTATCTAGAATTTAAAATTGGCAAGATAGTGATAATGTTACAATCGTGTGTTAAATTCTCCAAGACAGCCTTGATCACTGGATGTCCAGACTAGATAGAGAGGCTAAAAAAAGTAACAGGAGAAAATGGAAAGACTGTGTGGTAAGTGTAGAGAGAGATTGGGGGATTTATCTTCCTGATGCCATCTGTCAGTGTTGCTATTTTTGAGATCCATCTATTGGGGCACTATGCTAGGCACTGTAAATACACCATCTTTTCTAGCAGTAGAGCCGTATGTTACAGTTATTAATCAATTTTGGGGGATGAGAAGGTTGAAGTATCAACAGACTAGGTAACAAGTGGCAGAGCAGAGATTCAGACCAGAATGTTCTTATCTTAAAAGCTGCCCTCTTTAGAAATTCCCATTGTTTGTTTGAATCTGCCTGCCATCCTGGAGACCTGGGTTTGATTCCTGGGTCAAGAAGATCCCCTGGAGAAAGAAACGGCAGCCCACTCCAGTATTCTTGCTTGGAAAACACCAAGGACAGAGGAGGCTGGCAGGCTAGAGTCCATAGGGTTGCAAGAATCAGACACGACTTAGCACTATCTTTATTGTTTGTTTCTTGTTACAAATGCCATGATAAACATAAAAATCACTTTGATTTTACAGTGAATTATATTCATCTTGATTTTAATTTGATTCCAATCCCTTGTTGCATCTTGAAACTCTTATCATAAGACCTTTTATACCTATGATTCTATAATATTACTGTTTTTTTTTTTTTTGTATTTATTTATTTTTTTTACACGAACTCCCAAACATGAACCCCCCTCCCACCTCCCACCCCACATTTTCACACTTTCATNATCCCTTGTTGCATCTTGAAACTCTTATCATAAGACCTTTTATACCTATGATTCTATAATATTACTGTGTGTGTTTTTTTTTAATTTTCACACTTTCATCTGTAGGAATTTTTACCTTCTCTTGGTGAAATTTTGGGGTTGTTATGCAAATAAGCCCAATGAAAGATCCTGTTTCTGAAACTCAGAAAATATGATCTTGATAGTCTGCATTATATGTATGAACAATGAAATTTAGCTGATTAAAGATTCTTCCCTACAACTTTATTAAGAAAGTATTGATATGAAAAAAAAAATTTGGGGTTGTTATGCAAATAAGCCCAATGAAAGATCCTGTTTCTGAAACTCAGAAAATATGATCTTGATAGTCTGCATTATATGTATGAACAATGAAATTTAGCTGATTAAAGATTCTTCCCTACAACTTTATTAAGAAAGTATTGATATGAAAAAAAAAGAAGTGAAGCATCAATAAGCACACCAAGAATAATAATAGCTGACTTCAGTACAATGCTTTATATTTCCACAGTGTTTTCGCACAAGCTGGCTTCTCTGAACAGGTTGTATGATCACCACTTCACAGGTAAGTTAACTTGTCTGAAACTCAGACAAGTTATGTAATTTTTTTTTGTGTTACATAGCTAAGATTTCAGTGCTAACGCTCTGAAACAAGAACTGCACGCGTTTAGATTTACTCAATTGTTTACCTGACTTTGTAAAACCAGCTTTGAAAAGCAGCACAGTGGGACAGTGAAAACTGATGACTAAAGTTTTGAGACTGAAAAGGAGGATTTTTTCTTACATGATTTTGTTATTAACTTCCTTATCTGTCAGAAGTGTTTAAGGAAAATCTTGTGGAGTCAATAAATTATAAAATCTGAGCAAGCATGGAAAAATAGAGCACTTAAGCCAGATCCAATTTTGTCAAATATTGGTAACCAAATGACCTTCAAAGGAGCTTAAAGTATATGTGGAATTGATGAATGATCAATATCAGTGGATCTCACCTAAGTTTTTATCTTCCTTAATTCAAAAGAAAGTATTATGTGTAAACTTGATGCTATAAGACAAAAAGAACTGAAGCATTATATATTTGACATACAATTATGAGTTTGTAAAATGTCCTTAAAATATAAATCCAACGTATCTACCTCAACATAATTTATTTAATTAATATTGATTACAGGCTAAGTATGTTTCAGTCACTGTGTTAGATATACAATATATGAGTAAAGCCCACGATTTTAAAAAATGATGATAGATATATAGCAACTTAATCCATGTGGCAAATCCTTGCAATGTGTCCACCCAATTCATTTTCATTTTGTTCTGGGCCCACAGATAGACTTCATTTCCCTCTTATTGCCTCCTGTAATTGCAGGTAGCTATGTGACAAAATTCTGGCCAATGAAAGGTTACCAGCCATGCTGCGAATCTACCATACTGTACATCTGTCATGTACCATTTTTCTTGCTCTTTCCTCTTCTGGGGATGATGTTGGAAGCCAAGTATTAAAGATGGTTGAGTCACAGGAAGAATCCTGAGGTTCTGAGATAATATTCCCTTAAGTAATGTAATGTTATAACAGAATTATATACAAAAATTGATAGAAATTTCTATATTTTAAGTCAGAGAATAGTATGAAAATAGCTCCCAAACAGCTTAAATGTGTGACCTGGTCTTCTTTTACTTGTTTAAAATATGTGTTAAGCTTATACTTGGCACTAGGCATTGTGCTAAAGGATGGAGATAGAAGAAAATAATACAGATATATATAGATTCAGATAATACAGATAAATAATAGAAAATAAATGCAGATAAAATCTCCTAATATGTGGAGCTGACACTCTGTTGTGGGAGAGAGACAATAAAGAAAGAAACAGCATAATCATTGGTTACTAAAATGCTTTGAAGGAAATTAAAGGGGTAAAATGATAATAAGATAGAATGGTCAAGGAAGACCACCTGAGAAGGTGACAGTGAAGCTAAGGACAGAAAGTAACCAACAGAACCAGAACAGTAGAGTTTCTTGAATATTAAACCAAAGTTCACATCTGATTATAGGAAACAGCACAACCCATTGAACTAATCAATCCCTGAATAAACTGCAAAACTTCATTTATTTAAACTTCACTTTGATCATCAATAACATGGCACGATTGCCCTTTTCAATAATATCATGTAAAATGGAAAATTTTATATCCATATATAAACATCCACAGGAGTTTGAAGGTGTTTGACACCTAAAATGACTTTTATAATTAGCATAAGCATAGTTTACTATTTTTAAACTCCTTACATTTCACATATTCAGTTATTCAATTGGGCTGAGACTGACAGCAAGATAAATCTTTTTAGTTATTCATGATTAACTTGAATATCATCATAGTTAATATTCCTTAAAGCAGATTTAACTCTAGTGAAACTGAATTGAACAGAACTCTGGAAGGTACTTTTTGGAGAGTATGATAGATACTCTTAAACTTAACCCTAGGTGTGTTTGACTTTTAAAACCATTTCTATGTGTATTAGAAAAACTACAGGAGCAAGTTCACAATCTTTCCTAGAGGCACATGTAGGAAGGTATTTATCACTCCTAGCTATGGCTGGTTTCAGAAGTTTATCTTAGACAACTTGATAAAGAAGAAGGTACTAAATAGAGAAAGTAATAAAAGAAAGTACTAGATAGAGTACTAAAGAGAAAGTACTAGATAGGATATATATATACATATATATATATATGAAGTTATATTAAGAAATCTCACTTAGAATCATACTGGGTAAGGTTTCTAAGATATCAAAATAGATTTATGATTTGCATATCTTATCCAAGATGACACAAAAGGGAGTTTTAAACTTATGGATAAATGATTCTAGAATCTTTAATTTGTATGGGCATTTGAACAGTTTGCAAATGAGGAGGTGATGCTCAGGTTGTGAGTGTGACTTAGGTGCCTTGGAGCAAAGAAGGAAGAGGGGAATCAGGTCTAGGTGGTCTAAGGATATGCTCCTGGCTTCTTTCCATCACACCATCCATGTCTTCTCAAGGCTTTATTTATTTACTTATTTCTTTTTTTCCCTGTATGGTACTCTCTCTAAGTACTCATAATGTTGATTTATTTCACATTTTGAAAAGTGTAATGTATCCAAATATTTTGAAAATATAGCCTCTTTAAAAATTCATACAAAAATAAGGGGGTGTTTCAGTGAACAGTTACATTAAAGTCTACTTGAGAAAGGTCAGTTGCATATATTTAATAACTTGGACCCATAACATTCATGTCTTCTTATTTAATACTTCATATAGAAGTAGTATATTATAAAAATCTGTCTATAGAAAATCAATGTCACTTTTTGTGGTAGTAATTAATTGTCTTAGATCTATAAAAGACTATGGACAGCTTCAGATTCTATTCAGAGTGTTTTCTCACAGTGCCAGACACTCATAGCAATTACATTATCTTATTGTGTCACATATATAAGTTAATGCTCACAAAATTCCTATAAGTAAAAGTTAATCATTATTGTGCATATTTTAGATATTAGGAAACCAAGTCTCAGAGAGGGAAAACAAATTGTCCAATATCCCACAACTATTAAAGTTGGAGTTCCTATTAGATCTTTAGGATTCTGATTCTGGAGCTTATAGTCTCAATTACTAGGTGGTACAACTTCCCAACATGGTTTCTCTGTTGCCCCCAACGTTATGCTAATTCTTTCAGGTTTGCCTCTCTTTTTTTGCTTTCTTTGCTTTCATTCTTACATATGCTTTCATTCTTATGTATGAACACACAAAACAAATATGTAGAATAGCAGTAAAGAATCTAAATAACAGTAAATAATAAGAATCTAAGAACTAAAATGAAAAAAATATACCCAGGGATTACACAGAGATAATTAAGGGACACAATTAAATAAACATATAAAATAAACAAAAATCCCAAACCACTCCTACTGTTATTACCAGATAGATTCAGAGATATATTTCATCTTTAAAAAGCCAAACAGAATGAAATAGAAACAATAGGAAAAAACAGCACTTGGAACTTTAAGAAATATACGAGTCCAAAAAAATCTTAACATGGATTGAAATATAAAATTAAAGAAAACACTAAGAATTAGGAGAAAAGAACAAATAAATAAAAACAAAAACTAGAGAATGGAACCAGAAAATACAATATCACATGTGACTACTTGGATTTCCAAAGGGAAAACAGATTTATACAGAATTAGTGCATGCTAATGACTTCCCTGGTGGCTCAGATGGTAAAGCGTCTGTCTACAATGCAGGAGACCCGGGTTCGATCCCTGGGTTGGGAAGATCCCCTGGAGAAGGAAATGGCAATCCACTCCAGGACTATTGCCTGGAAAATCCCATGGACAGAAGAGCCTAGTAGGCTACAGTCCATGGGGTCGCAAAGAGTCGGACACGACTGAGCGACTTCACTTCACTTCACTTCACTTCANTCATGTCTTCTTATTTAATACTTCATATAGAAGTAGTATATTATAAAAATCTGTCTATAGAAAATCAATGTCACTTTTTGTGGTAGTAATTAATTGTCTTAGATCTATAAAAGACTATGGACAGCTTCAGATTCTATTCAGAGTGTTTTCTCACAGTGCCAGACACTCATAGCAATTACATTATCTTATTGTGTCACATATATAAGTTAATGCTCACAAAATTCCTATAAGTAAAAGTTAATCATTATTGTGCATATTTTAGATATTAGGAAACCAAGTCTCAGAGAGGGAAAACAAATTGTCCAATATCCCACAACTATTAAAGTTGGAGTTCCTATTAGATCTTTAGGATTCTGATTCTGGAGCTTATAGTCTCAATTACTAGGTGGTACAACTTCCCAACATGGTTTCTCTGTTGCCCCCAACGTTATGCTAATTCTTTCAGGTTTGCCTCTCTCTTTTTGCTTTCTTTGCTTTCATTCTTACATATGCTTTCATTCTTATGTATGAACACACAAAACAAATATGTAGAATAGCAGTAAAGAATCTAAATAACAGTAAATAATAAGAATCTAAGAACTAAAATGAAAAAAATATACCCAGGGATTACACAGAGATAATTAAGGGACACAATTAAATAAACATATAAAATAAACAAAAATCCCAAACCACTCCTACTGTTATTACCAGATAGATTCAGAGATATATTTCATCTTTAAAAAGCCAAACAGAATGAAATAGAAACAATAGGAAAAAACAGCACTTGGAACTTTAAGAAATATACGAGTCCAAAAAAATCTTAACATGGATTGAAATATAAAATTAAAGAAAACACTAAGAATTAGGAGAAAAGAACAAATAAATAAAAACAAAAACTAGAGAATGGAACCAGAAAATACAATATCACATGTGACTACTTGGATTTCCAAAGGGAAAACAGATTTATACAGAATTAGTGCATGCTAATGACTTCCCTGGTGGCTCAGATGGTAAAGCGTCTGTCTACAATGCAGGAGACCCGGGTTCGATCCCTGGGTTGGGAAGATCCCCTGGAGAAGGAAATGGCAATCCACTCCAGGACTATTGCCTGGAAAATCCCATGGACAGAAGAGCCTAGTAGGCTACAGTCCATGGGGTCGCAAAGAGTCGGACACGACTGAGCGACTTCACTTCACTTCACTTCACTTCAATTAGAAATTTAAAAATCAGATTTTAAGTTAAAATGGCCCACAAAGTGCTTTGTCACAATAAATAAAGACCTTTAAGTGACAAGGCAGCAGGAACTTTCAGGAACTAAAAATGAAGAGAGAGAGAGCTATTAAAAGCTTCAAGAGAAAAAGAAGAGACCACAATTAAAACAATGAATAATACCATGAGATTCACCAACATTACTATATGCAGACGCACTCCTTCAAAATGTTGAGGGAATATTTTCAAACTTGAACTGTATACCTAGAGAAACTTGTCATTCAAATGTGAGGACAAAAAGCATTTCAGATATGAAAAGAGTCAGGAAACTTTGGAACCGAGAAAGGACAGAAAGGCAGCCAAAAAGATTTTACATGAAGACATCCTGTATTACTGTGTAGGAAGAGTCAAGAAGCACAAAGACATCCAAGAGAGCGACCTCCATGAGAAGCAAAAGAGCTGATGGTGTTATGGAGAACTTAAAAATTCTTGAGGTGATTGATGGAGTGTAAAAACACTGCATACATTTGAACTGCACTCTATTAAGCAATTTAAAAATTAGGACATTATAAGAAGAGGGAAGAAAATGGTTTCCAAGCATCCTAACTACGTTATTTTCCTGCTCATAGTGGTATAAGCAGTTTTAATAGTTTATATCTTCTAGAATCAATGGTTATGGCTAAACAGAGAACATGTGGCAACAGTTTCAGAAAATATGAAAGTTAAATTCAGAAAACATAAAACTAAAAATACAGATGAAACTGAGAAATCAGAGTTTGTAGGCAGAGGTGGTAGGGATCGTAGGCGAGGGTAAGATTGCGCATATCTTCATGTTGCAAAGCAGTGGAGCCAAAGAATGCTCTGTGTAAGTTACTGAAATGAAAAATTGAGGTTATGTTATTTTTGTTTAAAGTTCCAGGTTAGAACTAAAAAGTGATGTGTAAATATATTGAGAGGTAAGGTGGAGATGGTGTTGAAATATTTGAACTAACTTTCAACTATCACAGCAGAAAGACTATAAATGATACCTTATAAATCTTCTATAGTCATATAAGACTTCTGTAGGCAACTATAGGAAGAATCTGAAACCAAAAAGAATAAAGTTAGGAATTTTATTCTAGTGGAGAAGGTTGTACAGTGGGAGAAATATAGCAGGAGACTGTTTTCATTATAAGTTCTTCTGCAGTGTTGGAAATTTTTAGCCCTATGAATTCATAGCTTTGTTAGAAATCTCTTTTTCATATGTTTCAAACCAAAAGAAATTTAAATTCTTACTGAATGTATCTGAAAGATGATTCACTACAAATTAATTTTAGTAAGTTACATTTTATACAATTTTCCTTTATTTGTATGTAAAAATAGTTATATTCTTATAAAAATGTTTCTGCTACCAGAAACATAAGCAGTCAAAAATTTCCATTTGTGATAGAATTTAATATGTTTTAAAACACTTAGCAGTATTTTGATGTCACCTTTGTCTTCAAGTTTGCTTTCAGGTATATAATTTAATATGTATGTTTCTGATACTGTATACAAGGATGAAAAATAGGCCATTCCTATTCTCCAGGCTGTAAAGTCATTATATTGTGATGGTAACATTAGCAAGAGTATACATGAAGCATTCAGAGTACTATGATCTCAGAGATATCTAGATTTTGGCATAAGGTCCAAAGTAGAATAAAAGAGCTAGAAAGGGTATTAGAAAAGAAGTCTTTCTTGAATTGTGAATGAGTACTGGCAGTTATGAATGATGACTTGTTTCAGTTCTTCGAATGAGATGAGATTAATACAAGAGAGAAATGACAATGCAATGAAATAGGCAAAGTACCCATAATTTAATGTCTGCTCCTAATCTTTCCCCGGCTCAATACCCTAAAGAAAAAACTAATTAATACAATTTTTGTTAGTATTATTGACTGACATTAAGTACTTCAAGAAACGATGTAGCAGCAAATACCCTTTCTCAAAGTGATGTTTAGGCTGCACAAAATATCCTTAAAAATTAATGTTGAATTTCATGTGTAGAACTGTCCTCTGAATGTTTCCATATGATATGATTCTAAAATGATAATTGTTTTACCAAACTATAGTTTTATTTTAAATATTTATTATTTGGTGGCATTTTACCTACAATGATAGAAATTTCATGTTTCAAACTGATGAATGAATCTCTTAAAAGTAATTATTATTTGAAATAATGTTGTTAAATGTCATTTAATTATAAGGGAAATGTGTTAACAAGGGGGACCTCAAGTAGAGAATTACAAAACACTTCCATCCATATTTTAATTTCAAGAGATTAAAAAATATACCATTTTTAGATTTGATAAAACCTGTTTAGTTTGAGCTATAATTTAATAGAATTTATAATTTATTAGAAAACTAGTATTTTTAGGGCTTCCAATTTGAAGGAAGAAAATACACAGACTCTTGGGCTAGAAATGAATTGTATTAAACGTGTGTTAATCTAATATTTGAAGCATAACGATTTTCAAGAGGAAAAGTTCAATAGAATGTGGAATTCAGTAGGAGAAATATACAGGAAGTTGGCTATCATTGCTTTCATTTTTTAAATTCATCTAGTTATATTTGTGTAGTCTAAATGTTTTCTGACAAGTACTCTTACTATGATGCTACTAATGATTGTTTAAAAACCAAACTCTTGGACCTGTAATGACCAATGTTATTTTGTTAATTTTGGAAACTGCTTCTAAAATATAGCTACTCTCAAACATGCAGGTCAGATTGTATTAATAAGAGCACATATCCTGTGTGTTTGTGAAAGAGAGTGAGACAAAGGCAAAGACAAAGAGACAGAGAAAGGGAAGGGTTTGTGGGCAAGAATGTGAATATCTTCCTGGGATCCATTACTTCTTCTCTGTTTATTTTTAGGGAAATATTCCTGTTCCACCTTTAGTCCAAATGGTTCTGACCAGTTTAGATGGGGCTAATCTTACCCTACCCTGATTTTTAATCCTTAGGGTGAGTAAATAAAAATGTTTGGCCAGTTAGAATATTTAGTTTCAGGAGCCATAGAAACAGTATATTTAAAACATGTACCTATAACCCAAACCAAGGAAATGAAACATTCCAAGAGTTTTGGTGGTACTAATTAAAGAGAAGTGTTCTGTTCAGTAGAATTGTTAACTGAAAAGATAGGACAAGGCTAAAGCTGTCAGAAGTCAATATATGAAGAACAGTACCCAAAAAGTAAAGCCAAAAATTGAGACAAGAGGAAGAGATAGAATGTTGGAACATTGTTTGAGCTTCTGGATGCAGCGGTGCCTGAAGCTATTGCTTCTCCAGTCTTTGCATTCTATACCAAAATATTCTCTTTTTAATTTTAGCATTATGATTATGAACAGATGATTAAGACATGACTCTGAAGTTCAGAGTCTGGTGGGGGGAAACATACAAATAAAAGACTCTAATATAAATGGATGTAAAGAACCTGGGGCTCACTGTCACTCCAGTTTATCATTTAAAATTCTGAGGCCCAGGGACTTTAAGTTGCTATGACAAGAACTAGAGCTTTCACATCATTTCATGGGTCTACCCTACTTTCCCAATAAAATGGGATTTCATTTATTGGCAAGAGGTCATTCTGTCCTTCTAAAAATAGTCCTTTTTCTTCCAGTTTTCACTGAGGTCCAAATTGAAAAGTCCAAAGGAATAATATAGTGCTGTCTTTGTGCTCTGAAAGGTCATATGGGGCAGTATAAAGGTTGAAGTGGTAATTAGGAAGTGTAAATTCTGGTGTCCTAAATTGAATTAAGATTTGTAAGCCAAGTAGAATTCAATGACTCACTCAATTATTGAACGTGATTTGCATGATTGCCCAAATTTTTTCTATTTGGTTGCTAATTCATTTTTTTTTTAAATATTTATTTATTGCTGTACTGGGTCTTTGTTGCTGCTCTTGTGGAGCACAGGTATGGGCTCTAGGGTGCATGAACTTCAATAGCTGCAGCACACAGCACAGCATTCTCAGTAGCTGTGGCACATGGGCTTAGATGTCCTGTAGCATATGGGATCCTCCCTGACCAGGGATCAAACT
The DNA here is from genome assembly GCA_006410675.1 of Oreotragus oreotragus. Taxonomy (NCBI): domain Eukaryota; kingdom Metazoa; phylum Chordata; class Mammalia; order Artiodactyla; family Bovidae; genus Oreotragus; species Oreotragus oreotragus. The sequence goes on along the minus strand of SJYX01003764.1, from coordinate 699,897 downwards.
CATATTCCCTGTATTGGCAGGCAGATTCTTAACCACTGAACAACCAGGGAAGTCTTGGTTGCTATTTCTTTATCTTTCTTCTCTAGAAGTCATATCATTCATCCAGCCAGTATTCCTTTGTTCATCAAAAAGTGAATTACTTACTTTCTCCTGGGGAACTCTGGGAATGCCATTAAATATGTCAGGATAATATGTACTTCATTGGGATACCAATAGCAAGAGAAAGGAACTCACATTTATATAGCAAATCTTAAGACCTTAGACTTGGGAGAGTATCTTGTCCCACAGAAGGCCGTACTGGACTGTTTTCTGACAGTCCTCCTTGATTTCTGTATGAGTAAGCCAAAGCGCATTGCCCTGTCAAATAATGCTGTGGTGTACTGTGCTTAGTCTGTCAGTCATATCTGACTCTTTGAGACATTATGGACTGTAGCTCCCCAGGCTCCTCTGTCCATGGGGATTCTCCAGACAAGAATACTGGAGTAGGTTGCCATACCCTCCTCCAGGAAATCTTCTCAACCCAGGGATCAAACCCAGGTCTCCTGCATTGCAGGCAGATTCTTTACCACCTGAGCTACCAGGGAAGCCCTGTTAAATAGTAGATGCCCCATATATGAATGATAGAAATTTGCCGCTTCACAAGGCTCATAGGTTCCTTGTTGGTCCCTAAAAGGAGGCCTTACTTCAAAAAGCACCAGCCCCTACATTGTAATTACTCAGGGTCCACATGGTTAAGTGGTAAAGAATACACATGCAATATAGGAGATATGTGTTTGATCCCTGGATCAGGAGGAACCCCTGGAGAAGGAAATGGCAACCCACCCCGGTATATTCTTGCCTGGGAAATCCCATGGATAAAGGAGCCTGGTGGGCTACAGTCCACAGGGTCATAATGAGTTGGACACAACTTAATAACTACACAAGCGTCTTTGCATTTGACTCATTTCCTCCTTTCCAGATCTTGTGATCTTTTCTTTCTCTTTGGATTTGCCAAAAGGAAAACAAAAAACAAACAAACAAAAAAATGTAATCACTGGTCACTTAAAAGGAAAGATAGTATTTGTTAATCAAATATGAAGAATTGATGCTTTTGAACTGTGGTATAGGAGAAGACTCTTGAGAATCCCTTGGACTGCAAGGAAATCCAGCCAGTCCATTATAAAGGAGATCGGTCCTGGGTGTTCATTGGAAGGACTGATGCTAAAGGAGAAACTCCAATACTTTGGCCACCTCATGTGAAGAGCTGACTCATTGGAAAAGACTCTGATTCTGGGAGGGACTGGGGGCAGGAGAAGAAAGGGATGACAGAGGATGAGATGGCTGAATGGTATCACCGACTCGATGGACATGAGTTTGAGTGAACTCCGGGAGTTGGTGATGGACAGGGAGGCCCGGCGTGCTGAGGTTCATGGGGTCGCAAAGAGTCGAAGACGACCGAGTGACTGAACTGAACTGATCAAAGAAAAACAAGGTTCCAGCTTCAGTGAGTTTGGGGATCTCACAGAGAACCTCGTCTTTACTTGTCATCATAGAGTATGCTGGCATCCAGGAAAAATATTGTGAGGAAGGGAAACTCAAAGATAAGGTTGGCAAGGGGATCCTGCAACCAACTTCCTTTGGTGTGGCCAGTTCTATAGATCTGTAGAACTTGAAGATCACCATCTACAAAGGCTCTGGCCAGTATTCTTTTTTTAGCTCAAATATGTGCTGTTGGAGAAGACTCTTGAGAGTCCCTTGGACTGCAAGGAGATCCAACCAGTCCATTCTGAAGATCAGCCCTGGGATTTCTTTGGAAGGAATGATGCTAAAGCTGAAACTCCAGTACTTTGGCCACCTCATGCGAAGAGTTGACTCATTGGAGAAGACTGATGCTGGGAGGAATTGGGGGCAGGAGGAGAAGGGGACGACAGAGGATGAGATGGCTGGATGGCATCACCAACCTGATGGACATGAGTTTGAGTGAACTCCGGGAGTTGGTGATGGACAGGGAGGCCTGGCGTGCTGCAATTCATGGAGTCGCAAAGAGTTGGACACGACTGAGCGAATGAACTGAACTGATACAATTCTATTGTTCCTCTAACTCGCAAAGATAGATATAGAGAAAAATGGGGAAAGCACCTTAATTGATTGCGCCGAAGAATTGAGGCTTTTGAACTGTGGTGTTGGAGGAGACTCTTGAGAGTCCTTTGGACAGCAAGGAGATCAAATCAGTCAATCCTAAAGAAAATCCACCCTGAATATTCATTGGAAGGACTGATGCTGAAGCTCCAATATTTTGGCTACCTGATGCGAAGAGCTGACTCATCAGAAAAGACCCTGATGCTGGGAAAGGTTGAAGGTGGGAGAAAAAGGGTATGACAGAGACCAGATGGTTGGATGACATCACTGACTCAATGGACATGAGTTTGAGCAAACTCCAGGAGTTGGTGAAGGACAGGGAAGCCTGGCGTCCTGCAGGTCCAAAGAGTCGGACACACCTGAGCAATTGAACAGCCTCCCTTGACTGGTTTAAACCACAGTGAATTCTGAATTAGCTCTGCTCTCAGAGAGCAACTTTGACATTAGAAACAGAAAAAAATAGGTGAATACAGAAAATTAAGCTTAATGATAGATGTATAAAGATTGGAGAAGTAAGGGAAAAATGTATTCCTCTTCTGCATTTATTGCTAAAATGTGTATTCATTATCTATTGACCTAAGAACAAAAATAAGTTTTAAAAGGCTGACTCCTATATGCAGAGGGGCGAGGATGATATTGCATTTAAAATGTATTAAGTGATAATGTAATCCTTTTGGGATGTAGCAACAATGTGTGTTTAGCTTTTCAAATCTGCCTTGGGAGATGCTACATTAGTCTGTTTCCTAACTGAACAATTCTTTTTAAAAATTATTTATATTAAGCTATCATTTACCTTTCATGTCTTCCAGCTTCTGAAACCACTCAAAGTACGTCCTAATATTTAAACATGCTTATATCTGTTCGTTTGAAGACAGCTCTTACTCTTGAAAACATTTCAAATGTATCTTTGCATCATTCCCAGCAAATCATTTTCAAAATAAGAATTTATGTAACAATGTCTTTTATTTGGGCTTCCCAGTTGGCACTAGTGGTAAGCAACCTGCCTGCCAATGCAGGAGATGTAAGAAACACCATCCCTGAGTCAAGAAGATCTGCTGCAGGAGGGCATGGCAACCCGCTTCAGTATTTTTGCCTGGAGAATCCCATGGACAGAGGAGTCTGGTGGGCTACAGTCCAGAGGGTCTCAAAGAGTCGGACGTGGCTGAAGCAACTTACATGCATGCATCTTTCATTTATTACATTTTATTCATATCAACAAAGCAATTATCAGTATATACACACACACATACTGAGCACACAAATAAAAAGTATTTTCTTTTATTCAAGGCAATCATAATAATAACATTAGTAGTAGGGTAACCAACTGTCCTGCTTTGCATATAACTGAGGGGGTTTTTGTGATGTGGAATTTTAAAATTTAAAACCAGGACAGTTCTAGGCAAACTATCCCAGGTTGCCTGGAGCTAAGGGTTCCTGAAACACAGGGTCCTCAGTGCTACAGCCAGGAAAATCTCAGGCAACCTTGGAGGAGTTGGTAATTAGCAGTTATCATTTATTGATTGCTCACTGTATAGCACATGTTTGGCTGGTCATCTCTGAACCTCTCATCAGCCATGAAAGATACGGACTGGGAGGTGGCTAGCTGTCTGCCACTGTTCATGTGCTCAAGTCCATCGTAGGGTCATGGCTGCAAAATGAGTTCCCAGGCAAGGACCATCTTCCTCAGGTTTCCTTGCTCCTAGGTGTGACCACATGGCACTGTGTTATAAACAGAACTTGAGTGGAAATGGTATATGCCACTCTGCACCAAAGCATTTAAGAATTGAGTGTGCCTTCTTCGGGATTTCTTTCCCCTCCCACTGATTGACTGCAAGAACCTTGGTGTTAGTGGAACCACAGGATCTAAGGAGCCTAGATGCATGTACTGCCACAATGTAGGAAAGCTGCCTGCCCACTAGGAGCACCTGCCTAGACTGTAACATAAGAGCAAAATAAAATTCTGTTGCATTAAGATGTTGAGACATTGAGATTTATTTGTTACACCTTCTAGCATCGTGCTGATGAATCTAGTACTGTTATTCACATTTCATTAGGAAACTGTCACTGAGAAAGATTAAATTACATATCCAGGGCCACTCACCTAATAAACAGTAGAGTCAGGTACGAATCCAGTAAGCCTATGCTTTTATCAGACACGCAGTATTGCCTCTCACAGATTGAAAGTGATGAAGTGATTTATCCATGAGAACTCAGGTCAGCTATAATTTGAACCTCCATATTTCCCTGACTGTAAATTCTACATACTCTCCATTATAAGTAGAGACCACCTGAAGCAAATGGCTTCTTTATTGTTGTATTTTCCACTCCTAAATAAAGGCTTAAGTGAATTATATAGTAAACTCTAAGGCTATAGCTTCACTGAAGCTTATACAGTGTAGCATGTAGCTTTCACTAATTAGGACACTTATGCTTGCCCTCTAAGGTGGCATCACAGCTAACTGCTCTACTTCCTTTATATTTCTGTTCTTATTTCATTTTCTTGTTCTCTCATATACAAAATGAGGAATCTAGAGAAATAATTAACATAATTCAATACCAAGAAAATAAAAACAAAAAAGAAATTGTACGTTTTATTTTTGTCAGAAATAAGAACACCAGCAAATGTTTTACAACAGTTCCTCACTTGAAGCTTGTCTATATTTAATTATTTCTAAAGTATATGTCAAATATATCATAAGTTTTTGAAACAAAATTTTGTGGGAGGGTATGCTGCAATAGTGAGTATGTATGTGCATGTATACATATCTGTGTACATAGACAAACATATCTGTGTCTATACATATATACCTTTCTTTGGTTTTATGCAATGCCCTTGCTTCCAGGTATGAGTGCCATTAAATAAAAAGAGGTTAACCCAATCGTTCAGTTCAGCTCAGTTGTGTCTGACTATTTGCAACCCCATGGACTGCAGCATGCCTGGCCTCCCTGTCCATCACCAACTCCCAGAGCTTGCTCAAGCTCTTGTCCGTCGGCGATGATGCCATCCAACCATCTAATCTGCTGTCATCTCCTTCTCCTCCTGCCCTCAATCTTTTCCAGCATCAGGGTCTTTTCTAATGAGTCAGCTCTTCACATCAGGTGGCCAAAGTATTGGAGGTTCAGCTTCAACATCAGTCCTTCCAATGAATATTCAGGGTGGATTTCCTTTAAGATTGACTGGTTTGATCTCCTTGCAGTCCAAGGGACTCTCAAGAATCTTTTCCAACACCACAGTTCAAAAACATCCATTCTTCGGTGCTTAGCTTTCTTTATAGTCCAACTCTCACATTCATACATGACTATTGGAAAAACCATAATTTTGACTATACAGACCTTTGTGGGTAAAGTAATATCTCTGCTTTTTAATATGCTGTCTAGGTTGGTCATGGCTTTTCTTCCAAGGAGCAAGCATCCTTTAATTTCATGGCTGAAGCCACAATCTGCAGTGAACATCCCTTCTTCGGTGCTTAGCTTTCTTTATAGTCCAACTCTCACATTCATACATGACTATTGGAAAAACCATAATTTTGACTATACAGACCTTTGTGGGTAAAGTAATATCTCTGCTTTTTAATATGCTGTCTAGGTTGGTCATGGCTTTTCTTCCAAGGAGCAAGCATCCTTTAATTTCATGGCTGAAGCCACAATCTGCAGTGATTTTGGAGCCCGAGAAAATAAAATCTCTCACTGTTTCCATTGTTTTCCCGTCTATTTGCATGAAGTGATGGGACCAGACACCATAATCTTAGTTTTTTGAATGCTGAGTTTATGCCAGCTTTTTCACTCTCCTCTTTCACTTTCATCAAGAGGCTCTTTAGTTCTTCACTTTCTGCCATAAGTGTGGTACCATCTCTGTATCTGAGGTTATTGATATTTTTCCTGGCAATCTTGGTTCCAGCTTGTGCTTCATGCAACCTGGCATTTCGCATAATATATTCTGTATAGAAGTTGAATAAGCACGGTGACAATATACAGCCTTGACATACTCCTTTCCTGATTTGGAACCCATCTGTTGTCCCATGTCTGGTTCTAACTGTTGCTTAACCTGCATAAAGATTTCTCAGGAGGCAGGTAAGGTGGTCTGGTATTCCCATCTGTTGAAGAATTTTCCGCAGTTCGTTGTGATCCACACAGTCAAAGGTTTTGGCATCGTCAATAAAGCAGAAGTAGATGTTTTTCTGGTTTATCTTGCTTTTTCGATGGTCCAATGGATGTTGGCGATCAATTTCTGGTTTCTCTGCCTTTTCTAAATCCAGCGTGAACATCTGGAAGTTTTTCGTTCATGTACTGTTGAAGCCTGACTTGGAGAATTTTGAGCATTACTTTGCTAGCATGTGAGATGAGTGCAATCGTGCAGTAGTTTGAACATTCTTAGGCATTGCCTTTCTTTGGGATTGGAATGAAAACTGACCTTTTCCAGTCCTGTGGCCACTGCCGAGTTTTCCAAATTTGCTGGCATATTGAGTGCAGTGTTTTCGCAGCATCATCTTTCAGGATTTGAAATAGCTCAACTGGAAATCCATTACTTCCAGTAACTTTGTTCATTGTGATACTTCCTGAGGCCCACTTGACTTCCCTTTCCAGGATGTCTGTCTCTAGGTGAATGATCACACCATTGTGGTTATCTGGATCATGAAAATCTTTTTTGGATAATTCTTCTGTGTATTCTTGCCACCTCTTGTAATATCTTCTGCCTCTGTTAGGTCCATACCATTTCTGTCCTTTGTTGTGCCCATCTTTGCATGAAATGTTCCTTGGTATTTCTAATTTTCTTGAAGAGATATCTAGTCTTTCCCATTCTATTGTTTTCCTCTATTTCTTTGCATTGATCGCTGAGGAAGGCTTTCTTATCTTTCCATGCTCTTCTTTGTAACTTTGCATTCAAATGGGTATATCTTTCCTTTTTTCCTTTGCCTTTTGCTTCTCTTCTTTTCTCAGCTATTTGTAAGGCCTCCCCAGACAACCATTTTGCCTTTTTGTGTTTCTTTTCCTTGGGAATGGTCTTGATCACTGCCTCCTGTTAATGTCACGAACCTCCGTCCATTGTTCCTCTGGCACTCTGTCAGATCTAATCTCTTGAGTCTATTTGTCACTTCCATTGTATAAAATGAAAGTCGCTCAGTCGTCTTGACTCCTTGCTGCGACCCCAGGGACTATATCATCCATGGAATCCTCCAGGCGAGAATACTGGAGTGGGTAGCCTTTACCTACTCCAGGGGATCTTCCCAACCCAGGGATCAAACCCAGGTCTCCCCCATTGCAGGCAGATTCTTTAGCAACTGAGTCACAAGGGAAGCCAAGAATCCCGGAGTGGGTAGCCTATCCCTTCTCCAGTGGATCTCCCTGACCCAGGAATCAAACTGGGGTCTCCTGCATTGCAAGTGGATTCTTTACCAACTGAGCTATACAGGAAACTTAATATAATCATAAGGGATTTGATTTAGGTCATACCTGAATGTCCTAGTGGTTTTCCCTACTTTCTTCCATTTAAGTCTGAATTTGGCAATAAGGAGTTCATGATCTGAGCCACAGTCATACTTTCGTACATATTTCCAGGAAGAATCAATGGATCAAAATACTGATTTTCCTTAGTTTTTCCCCAGCATTTGACACTACCTTTACATAAAATGTAAATGTCTTTCTTTGCTTTCCTTTTAAGTTGTTGTACTCTGCTGATGTTTCTGAATGCTCCTTTCCATCAATAATATTTGATGAGTCTTAGTTCTTTTTTTTTATTTTTATTTATTTATTTTTGAGTCTTAGTTCTTATTTGTGTTTTTTTTCCCCCAATCTGTTGAATAATAATGATAGTTACCATTACTGAGGTCAACAAGTAGGTTGTATGATAATCTCATTTAAACATCCTACTACCATCAAATATAGATATTATAACCTCTCTTTTACAAATAAGTAAATTTTGGCAAGGGAAGATTAAGCAAAGTGCATGTAACCCATAGCTAATAGCAGAGATGGGATTTGAATATGCATCTTTATGATTCAAAGTCTTTACACTTAAGCAATAAGGTATATCCTTTTACTAAACTGGCTGGCAAGCAATCAGTTCTACACTAGCCGTTTTGGAGTCACCCTCAGCATTAATATGGGGGCTTATGTAAGTAGATAATCAGTAAAGATGAAAGGATGGATTGATGAATGGAGGGTGATGGGTTGAATACATTGTCAGTGATTGAATACAATCAGTGATTGTAATTAACTAGTTAGGAAATGTTAGGAGGAATGACACATAAAAGTATCAAAATGGCAGATGAGGGATACTTTTATTGGAAAAATTATTTATAATTATTCAATATTATGGTTTATCATTCTGAGTTTCACATGACCCTTTGTTCTTCTTCTTTGTGATGTTTTCTTGATTTCCTACTTGTAGTTCAACCAAGGGTCAAATGAGATCCTTTTTAATATAATGATTTGCATAAATATTCCATGAAATATTTATTTTTATGTATCTTTGCAAAAAGTGTGTTGACCTGAAAATACCTAACTTTGTTATTGCTCTAAGCTTATTAAATAAATAGCATGGGAAGAAATCTTATGATCCAAGTCATGTAATAAAATATGTGGATTAACAGTGTCTTGGCTAAAGTAGTTACTAGAATTAGAATCAGAATTGAAGGTTTGGCTTACACTAATAAGTGTATGTTTTCTTAAACTATAACTTCTCATAGGTATGGTTAGACAGCATCACCAACTCAATGGATGTGAGTTTTATAAAACTCTGAGAGACAGCAAAGTATCAGGAAGCCTGGTGTGCTGCAGTCCATGGGGGTCACAAAGAGTTGGACACAACTTAGTGACTGAACAACAAAATTTAGAGAAGTTCATAAGCTTTTCACAGGGTCACTATAAAGCAAATCAATAAGACAGCATTAGATAATGAATCATTAAAAACAACAAAGGTTTAAAATAGTATAAAGATCTAAGAATATCTCTAAATATGGAATATTATATGACATCCAGTCTGCTATGTCATTATTTAATTTGATATTTGATAATAGCAACATTCATATACCAGAAATCTAACTTATTTCTGGTCATCTAATTATTTTTAAAAGTTTAATTGAAATTAAATTGATTTTAGAAGTTTTTTTTTTTTTTTTTTAACCTCAGGGCACTATTGTTTTTATCACAATTGTAAAGCTTTTATTTCATGCATTTTTTATCTTGTTAGGTATGGTGGTGGCGGGTGCTGAGTCACTTCAGTCATGTCCAACTCTTTGCTACTCTATGGACTGTAGCCCACCAGGCTCCTCTGTCTATAGAATTCTCCAGGCAGGAATACTGGAGTGGGTTGCCAAGCCCTCCTCCAGGAGATCAGGGATCGAACCTGCATCTCTTATGTGCTGCATTGGCAAGTGGGTTCTCCACCAGTAGCGCCACGTGGCAAGCACAATTGTTAAGTATAAACACAGAAATATGTTGCAAGGTGGTTAAGGCTTCTTATCTTGGCTGTGACAAGAATTTGCAGCTAGATTTGACACTGACTCTTGAACTTGGTTTTCTCAAGCTCCATGATATTAAAAATGAAGATGGTGATGGTAGTGGTGATGATGATGATAGAAGTAACAGAGATTTAGGCATTTTGCATGCATTGTTTATTACAGTCCTAAGAAAAAGATATTTTTAATTCTCATTTTTAGGTGAAAATACTGTAGATCATATCAATTTAGTGATTTACAAAAGTTTGCTCTCCGAATAAAGGCATGATTGGAATTAGATCCCAATTGTTGTTAATTAAAAAAAGTCAGTGCATTCTGTTCACTACACAAAGATGTCATGCCAAAGAATTTGCTAAATGACTTCAAAATTTCACCAGAATAACTACAAGCGCATGATCAGAGTGGATGGTTTTCTGGGCATCCATTGACAGGTAAAACTCATTGGAAATAATCTTGAAATATTTTAACATAAGTCTTTTATTGAAAAGTCTTTTTCATTATCCCTGAAATAACCTATGGTTAACTGATGGGTTAGGACCAAATCTGTCTGATTTCAAAATCTGTTCTCTAATCTCCAGATAATGCCTTTATAGTTAAACTTATGAACTATGAAGCCCAATATCAAGGGTTACTGTTATTAAACTGTGATGTGAGATTTTCAATGAGGCTTTCTACCCCTAGTTGAAAAATGATAAATGAAAGCAGACAATTCTTTGGACTGTAGCATCCATAGCTTTATTTCTTCATGATTATACAGCTACATTTCATTTCAGGATGTTTTCATTAATTTTATAATTTCTTTCATGAGGTTTATGGAATTTTGGTGATGCATTTAAGTGAAGTATAGCAAACCATAGAGTGGCTTTAATTATACATGAGGTATGCAGTTTTTTTTTAGTGTATTCTTGTTGCTTCTCTTATGATTATAATTGCATCTTATTTTATAGGAACTATAAATAAATATAAAGTTTTCAGTGTACACTAGTTGGTTATGTTTCAAGGGCTCATAATCATTAGAAATAATATAGATTTTATTTTATAGAAGATATTCAGTAGCTAATTATCTTATATGATGGGCAGTAAACTTCCCTTTAAAGTAAAATGAAAAGTGCCCATTTTAGACAGTAACAGTAAATAAATTTCTGTCCTAATATGTAGGGAGTTGGAAGGAGCATCATTCTCACTCTTAAAATTAAAAACAAAGTAGATTAAATTTATGATTTTTTTGAACCAACTGGCCGAATACCTAACTAAGAGAAAGTCTAAGGAGAGAGAAGTGAGTACAGAAAGGAAATTGAGCACTTGTTCATCTAAGCAGACACAAGCAAACTGGTTAGAAGATTTCAGCAAGAGAAGATGAGAAATTAATGAAGGCAAAGTATGGGAAATTCTTGTGAAAGGACAGTGGGAGACACTTGTGGACTATAGATATTGGCTGAATTTGTATCTTCTTTGCTTTCAAGATTTCTCTTCATAATTCTCTCCAGGCTCACACACAAAAGATTGGAAAGAGCCTTCAGAATTCATTGTGAGGTAGACCTGGGAGATGAAACAGAATATACTGTTCTCTTAAATAGATGATTAAATAGAAAAATTCACCAACATAGGCCATAATCTGGACCCCCCCAAAAAAAAAAATCACAGCCAACTTTAAGGAATAGAAGCCATAACAAAAATGTTCTTAGACCAGTCTAATTGGAACTCAGAAATCAGTAAGAAAAAGATATCAGAAAAATTCACAGCTATGTGGAAATTTAACACACTTCAAAGAAAAGGTCTAAGTGCAAGTGAAAGTCGCTCAGTTGTGTCTGACTTTTTGCAACTCCATGGACTATACAGTCCTTGGAATTCTCCGGGCCAGAATATTGAAGTGGGTAGCTTTGCCCTTCTCCAGGAGGGACCACACCCAGGTCTCCTGCACTGCAAGCAGATTCTTTAACTACTGAGCAACAACGGAAGCCCAAGAACACTGGAGTGGGTAGCCTATCCCTTTCCCAAGGGGTCTTCCTGACACAGGAGCAGAACCAGGGTCTCCTGCACTGCAGGAGGATTCTTTACCAACTGAGAAAGTATAGAGAGAAAGTTTAAAATATTTTGAGATGAAACAGAAATTTTAAAACAACAAATCAAAATGTGTGGGATATAACTAAAGTAGCACCTAGAGGGACATTTGTATCATTGAAAGCTTAACTTAGAAAATAATAAAAATCTCAAACCACTTATCTATGTTTCACTTGTAAGAAATTAGAAAAGGAAAGAATAGTAAACTCAAAGCCATCAGAAGATAGGGAAATGATCAAGAAATTTAATGAAACCAAAACAAGTTCTTCATGAGTGTGAATATAATTGATGAACATTTAGTCAGAATGATCAAGATGAAACAGGGTAACACAAATTACTGATGTCATGAAAGAAAACTGACGCATCACCATAACCTCACAAAAATCAAAAGGATAATAAAAGAATACTGAACAACTCCATGTCCATAAGTGTGAAAATATGGATGAAATGAACACATTCTTTGGAAAAAAAAGAAACACTTTTAAAACACAATCTAGGAGAAAAGCCTATATGAATGGTCTTATACCTATAAATGGTCTTATATCATGTGATCACATGGACCACAGCCTTGTCTAACTCAATGAAACTATAAGCTGTGCCATGTAAAGCCACCCAAGGTGGACGTGTTATGTTGGACAGTACTGACAAAACATGCTCCACTAGAGAACAGAATGGCAAACCACTTCAGTATCCATGCCTTGAGAACCCCATGAACAGTATGAAAAGGCAAAAAGAAAGGACACTGAAAGATGAACTCCCCAGGTTGGTAGGTGCTCAATATGCTAATGGAGAATAATGGAGAAATAACTTGAGAAAGAATGAAGAACTGGAGCCAAAGCAAAACAACACCCAGTTGTGGATGGGGCTGCTGATGGAAGTAAAGTCTGATGATGTAAAGAGCAATATTGCATAGGAACCTGGAATGTTAGGTCCATGAATCAAGACAAATTGGAAGTGGTGAAACAGGAGATGGCAAAAACGAACATCGACATTTTAGGAATCAGTGAACTAAAATTGACAAGAATGGGTGAATTTAACTCAGATGACCATTATATCTACTCTTGTGGGCTAGATTCCCTTAGAAGAAATGGAGTAGCCATCACAGTCAAAAAAAGAGTCCGAAATGCAGTACTTGGATGCAATCTCAAAAATGACAGAATGCTCTCTGTTCATTTCCAAGATAAACCTTTCAATATCACAGTAATCCAACCCTATGCCCGACAAGTAATACTGAAGAAGCTGAATGTGAACGGTCATATGAAGACCTACAAGACCTTCTAGGACTAATATCCCCAAAAGATGTCCTTTTCATTATAAGCGACTGGAGTGCAAAAGTAGGAAGTCAGGAAATACCTAGAGTAATAGGCACATTTGGCCCTGGAGTACAGAATGAAGGAAGGCAAGGCTAATAGAGTTTTGCCAAGAGAACACACTGGTTATAGCAAATACCCTCTTCCAACAACACAAAAGATTCTACACATTGACATCACCAGAATGTCAACACGGAAGTCAGATTGATTCTATTCTTTGCAGCCAAAGATGGAGAAGCTCCATACAGTCAGCAAAAACAAGACCAGGAGCTTACTATGGCTCAGATCATGAACTCCTTTTTGCGAAATTCAGACTTAAATTGAAGAAATTAGGGAAAACCACTAGACCATTCAGGTATGAATTAAATCCTTTATGATTATACAGTGGAAGTGAGAAATAGATTCAAGGGATTAGATCTGATAGACAGAATGCCTGAATAAATATGGATGGTGGTCCATGACATTGTACAAGAGGCAGGGATCAAGACCATTTGCAAGAAAAAGAAATGCTAAAAATCAAAAGGGTTGTCTGAGGAAGCCTTACAAATAGCTGAGAAAAGAAGAGAAGGGAAAGGCAAAGGAGAAAAGGAAAGATATACCCATTTGAATGCAGAGTTCTGAAGAATAGCAAAGAGAGATAAAAAAGCCTTCCTCAGTGATCAATGCTAAGCAATAGAGAAAAAAAAAAATAGAATGGGAAAGACTAGAGATCTCTTCAAGAAAATTAGAGATACCAAGGGAACATTTCATGCAAAGATGGGCNCCCATTTGAATGCAGAGTTCTGAAGAATAGCAAAGAGAGATAAAAAAGCCTTCCTCAGTGATCAATGCTAAGCAATAGAGAAAAAAAAAAAATAGAATGGGAAAGACTAGAGATCTCTTCAAGAAAATTAAAGATATCAAGAGAACTTTTAATGCAAAGATGGGCACAATAAAGGACAGAAATGGTATGGACCTAACAGAAGCAGAAGATATTAAGAAGAGGAGGCAAGAACAAACAGAAGATACAAAAAAGATCTTCATGATCCAGATAACCAAAACGGTGTGATCACTCACCTAGAGACAGACATTCTGGAATGAGTGGGCCTTAGGAAGAAACACTATGAACAAAGCTAGTGGAGGTGATTAAATTCCAATTGAGCTATTTCAAATCCTAAAAGATGATGCTGTGAAACAGTGCACTCAATATGCCAGCAAATTTGGAAAACTCAGCAGTGGCCACAGGACTGGCAAAGGTCAGTTTTCATACCAGGCTCCTCAGTCCATGGGATTTTCCAGGCAAGAGTACTGGAGTGGGTTGCCATTTCCTTCTCCAAGATCAGACAAAACTCAACAATATCTTGTTTCATCATTCCTATTCAAAATCACTTCAAATAAAGTTTTAGCCATTATAAAATAAAAAACAGACATACAGTTTGAGAAAGGATAAATCATTTCTATTTGCAGTTGACATGATTATATATGTCAAACATAACAAAGATCTTTAAAAAAAAACTCACAGTGAGTGAGTTTTATGATCTTTTGGGTAACAAAAATGTATGCTTCTGTATAATAACAATGAGCTACAAAAATAGGAAATTTGAAAGTCAATATATTTCCTAAAGCACCAGAAAATGAAATAAATATACATCTAATAGAATATGTAGTCTGTATTAAAGCCACAAACATTTATTAAATATTTTTTAAAAGAGTTAGATAAATGCAGGGTTCGACCATGTTCATGAATTGGAGGACTCAGTATCATTAATATGTCAGTTCTGCCTAATTTGTTCTATAGATTCAATACAACCTCAATCAAAATCCTAACAGACTTTTTTTTTTTTTTTTTTTGCTCTTGGTAGATATTTCCTAGTCAATTCTATGGAAAAACAAAAAGACTAGGATAGCCAAAATGGTTTCAAAAGTTATGCGAAACCAAGCCTGGCTTATTTTTTCAGAAATGCATCAGTTCACTTCAGTCACTCAGTCGTGTCCCACTCTTTGCGACCCCATGAATCGCAGCACGCCAGGCCTCCCTGTTCAGAACTATTTTAACTGTGATGGAAGTTTGTGGGTATTCAGCCATGATGTATGTTGTAATAGCCAATTTTCATAATTTATAGAACTGCGGTAATCATACTGATGGCTTACTGTGAACGATGCCGGATTCGTGATTTCCGCAAAGGAAGATTTAACTTCAGAACTGTGGACCAGGCTTCAGACACTCAAAACTTACTGTGGCAGAAGTTTTATAACAATGAAAAAGGACAGAGAATGCTTCTGACATAGACATCAAAAGAGGGCGGAGAGGGTCCCACCACTAGTCTTAGCAAGGGAGCTATATATTCTTCAACTGCTTATTAACAAGAAATCAAAAGAATGTCTCAAGGTTGTAAAGGTCTTACCAGACCCACTCCCACAATACACATTTTAAGATAACGGGATTAGAACTAGTAATAGAAAGATCTCCTTTTTTTTTTTGCAAAAAGGAAAGGAGAAAAGAAAAGATATAAGCATCTGAATGCAGAGTTCCAAAGAATAGCAAGAAGAGATAAGAAAGCCTTCTTCAGCAATCAATGCAAAGAGATAGAGGAAAACAACAGAATGGGAAAGACTAGAGATCTCTTCAAGAGAATTGGAGATACCAAGGGAACATTTCATGCAAAGATGGGCTCGATAAAGGATAGAAATGGTATGGACCTAACAGAAGCAGAAGATATTAAGAAGAGGTGGCAAGAATACACAGAAGAACTGTACAGAAAAGATCTTCACGACCCAGATAATCATGAGGATGTGATCACTAATCTAGAGCCAGACATCTTGGAATGTGAAGTCAAGTGGGCCTTAG
>SJYX01003764.1:602024-665092 GCA_006410675.1 Oreotragus oreotragus | reverse complement strand
ACTGACCTTTTCCAGTCCTGTGGCCACTGCTGAGTTTTCCAAATTTGCTGGCATATTGAGTGCAGCACTTTCACAGCATCATCTTTCAGGATTTGAGATAGCTCAACTGGAATTCCATTACCTCCACTAGCTTTGTTCATAGTGATGCTTTCTAAGGCCCACTTGACTTCACATTCCAGGATGTCTGGCTCTATGTGAGTGATCACACCATCGTGATTATCTTGGTCATGAAGATCTTTTTTGTACAGTTCTTCTGTGTATTCTTGCCACCTCTTCTTACTATCTTCTGCTTCTGTTAAGTCCATACCATTTCTGTCCTTTATCGAGCCCATCTTTGTATGAAATGTTCCCTTGGTATCTCGAATTTTCTTGAATAGATCTCTAGTCTTTCCCACTCTGTTGTTTTCCTCTATTTCTTTGCATTGATTGCTGAGGAAGGCTTTCTTATCTCTCTTTGTTATTCTTTGGAACTCTGCATTCAGATGCTTATATCGTTCCTTTTCTCCTTTGCCTTTTGCTTCTCTTCTTTTCACAGCTATTTGTAAGGCCTCCCCAGACAGCCATTTTTCTTTTTGCATTTCTTTTCCATGGGCATGGTCTTGATCCCTGTCTCCTGTACAATGTCACAAACCTCCATTCTTAGTTCATCAGGCACTCTGTCTATTAGAATTAGTCCCTTAAATCTATTTTTCACTTCCACTGTATAATTATAAGGGATTTGATTTAGGTCATACCTGAATGATCTAGTGGTTTTCCCTACTTTCTTCAATTTAAGTCTAAATTTGGCAAAAAGGAGTTCATGATCTGAGCCATAGTAAGCTCCTGGTCTTGTTTTTTTTCTGACTGTATGGAGCTTCTCCATCTTTGGCTGCAAAGAATACAATCAATCTGATTTCAGTGTTGA
Organism: Oreotragus oreotragus; assembly: GCA_006410675.1. Classification (NCBI taxonomy): domain Eukaryota; kingdom Metazoa; phylum Chordata; class Mammalia; order Artiodactyla; family Bovidae; genus Oreotragus; species Oreotragus oreotragus. The sequence goes on along the minus strand of SJYX01003764.1, from coordinate 664,188 downwards.
CTTGGTGATATCGATGTGTAGAATCGTTTGTGTTGTTGGAAGAGGGTGTTTGTTATGACCAGTACGTTCTCTTGGCACAACTCTATTAGACTTTGCCCTGCTTCATTCCGTATTCCAAGGCCAGATTTGCCTGTTACTCCAGGTGTTTCTTGACTTCCTCCTTTTGCATTCCAGTGCCTTATAATGAAAAGGACATCTTTTTTTGGGTGTTCTAAAAGGTCTTATGTTACAGATGTACAATATAGTGATTCTCATATCTTGAAGGTTAGATTCCATTTATAAATATGATGAAATGTTGGCTACATTCCCTGTGTTGTACAATATATCCTTGTAGCTTTTTTATACATAATAGTTTGTATCTCTTACTCCTCTACACTTATATTGCCCTCCTGTTTTCCTTCTCCCCATAGGTAACCAACTATAGACTATAGACAACTCTATATTTGTGAGTCTGCTTTTTTTGGGTTATATCCACTAGTTTATTGCATTTTTAGACTCCCTATATAAGTAATTAACATATAAGATTTGTCTTTCTCTGCCTGACTTATTTCACTTAGCATAATGCCTTCCATGGCCATTCATTTTGCTGCAAATGGAAAAAATCTGTTCTTTTTTATGTCTTAGTAGTGTTCCATTGTGTGTGTGTGTGTGTGTGTTTATCATCCTGTTTATCAATTTACCTGTCGATGGACACTTAGACTGCTTCCATATGTTGGCAATTGTAAATAAAATTGCTACAGCTATTAGTCAGCATGTATTGTTCTAATTACTGTTTTGGGGATATAGATCCAGGACAAAACCTCTATGCTGTTTTCCACAGTGACCACATTAGTTTACATTCACACCAACAATGTACAAGGATTCCCTTTTCTCTACATTCTCACCAACATTTATTATTTGTGTTCTTTTTGATGATTATGATTCTGACAAGTATAAAGTGATATCTCATTGTGGTTCTCATTTGCAAGACACTGATGAAAGAAACTGAAGACAACACAAATAGATGGAAAGATATACTGTGTTCTTAGACTGGGAAAGTTAATATTGCTAAAATGTTCATACTACCCAAGGCAATCTACAGATTCAGTGCAATCCCTATCAAAATACAAATTGCATTTTCCACAGAACTATAACAAATAATTTAAAATTTTGCACTGAAACTCTAAAGATGCAAATAGACAGACAGTCTTGAAAAAGATTGAAATCTTCTAAAAGAAAGAGAACAGAGCAGGAGTAATTATGCTCCATTACTTCCAAAACTGCATTAATCAAAACAGTATGGTATTGGCACCAAAAAAAAAAAAAGATACATAGAGTAATGGAACAGAATAAAGAGCCCAGAAATAAACCCATGCACTTAAGGGTAGTTAATCTATGATAAAGGAAGTAAGAATATATAGTAAAGAGAAGACAGTCTCTTCAATACGTGGTACAGGGAAAACTGGACACCTACATATAAAAGAATAAAATTATAACTCTCTCTAGCACCATATATAGAAAGAAACTCAAAATGGATTATAGACCTAAATGTAAGACCAGATACCATAAAAAACAGAGGAAAACATAGAACAGTCTTCGATATAAATTGCAGCACTTTTCTTTTTTTTTGGATTTGTCTCCTAAAGCAAAGGAAATAAAAACAAAAATAAATAAATGGGGTCTAACTAAACTTAAAAACTTTTGCATAGCAAAGGAAATCATTGACAAAAGGAAAAGATAACCACCTGAATGAGGGAAAATATTTACAAATGATATGATCAGTAAAGGATTAATATCCAGCATATATAAATAGCTCATACAGCTTAACATCAAAAACAAAAAAAAAATTTTTAATGGTACCTAAACTGAATAGACTTTTTTAGTTGGGGGGAGGTGGGAGAGGGTTCAGGATTGGGAACATGTGTACACCCGTGGCGGATTCATTTTGATGTCTGGCAAAACCAATACAATATTGTAAAGTAAGAAAAAAAAATAATAATAAAAAGAAAAAAAAAGAAAAACACCAAGCATAGGATCAGACATATGGTTGACATGAAAGGCAGGTATTAACAATCATCTTCTGAATTCTAGAGTAATGAATACCTTGCTTTAAAAATAAAAACTTAGTTCTAACCTCTTCCAAGAAATCTTTCTGGTTTCTGCAGTTGGAACCCCTTTGTTTTCCTATTGTGCTATTTTTATAATAGTGTTTCTGTAGCACCAACCAGGGACAGCTGAGTATCAGAGTTCCTCATTTATGTATTTGTCTCAATAGATTATGAGTTCCTGGAAGGCAAGGAATATGTTATTTTTGCATATTTATCCATTCATGTGTTCATTTGCATTTTGTATCTTCTCAAATCTCTCAGCACAGGTTTTTTCCAATATTGCACTTTCAGAAAAAATGTTAAGACTTGATAATCACAGGCAGGAACATATATATTTCATAGCTATAATGATTATCAACAAAAGACACTATGTATGATTTTTAATTACACTTATATCAGAACTGTTTTTCAGTGGCTAATATCATTTTTTCTGAACCAGTTGTCTTTGGGTGTTTTCTAAAATCAGTGTTCAAAGAGATTCTGAAGATAGGAGATATCTACTGAGAAAGAGTTTTATTTTACAAGAGCCTGGGGATCTGAGATTAGCTTTTGAATGATCATCACAGTGGAGCTTCAGTTCCCTTTTTATTTAGGTGTTGTGGGTTTCTGTCATAGAGATTTTAAGTAGAAAGGAGTTCATGATCTCCTCCTAAGGAGTTTGATAGTCAAGTGAATTTTTAGAACCAATGGAAAAAAAAAGGGCCAAGTGAGTTTTTTAATAGAGGATTACTCTTCCAGAAGTCGACTGTAATTCTCATATATATATAGGTTCTCTGACCATGGCTGAGTGAACAGATAATAGCCTGTTTAGAAGCATTCGCCTTTATTCAGTGAAGGGCATTCTGTCCTCCCACCAACCACACTTTTTTCGTTCATCACGCCCACCAAATAAGAATGATGCCAAGTTCACAAGTAGAAAGCGAGACCATTAACATATCAAGCACTTCCAAGATCAAAATACTGCATACAGCGTGTGTGTTTTAATGAAAATCTAGATGCAGCAGCAGCTGAAGTCTGTGTTGTGTGAGGTTCCAAGTTAAAAGGGCTATTTAAAAGAGGAAAAAAAAAAAGCTCTTGTAAAATAAAAATAAGAAGTAAAAATTGCTTCTTATATTTGGAGCCAATTAGTTTCCTATGTTACAACATATACATCATTTTTTATAAAAAAAGAAATGTACATGGTCAAAACGCATATGAAAATAACATGTTTCTTTAAAATAATGTGTCAAAATGCTAGTCGCTCAGTCGTGTCTGACTCTTTGCAACCCCATAGACTGTAGCCCACCAGGCTCCTCGTCCATGGAATTCTCCAGGCAAGAATACTGGAGTGGGTAGCCATTCTCTTCTCCAGGAGACTTTCTTGACCCAGGGATTGAACCTGGGTCTCCTACATTGCAGGCAGATTCTTTACTGTCTGAAGCATCAAGAATACTTCCACTGTAAGTTAGCCTCTTACTCTTTTTTCTCTGTAAAAAGGGGCATCCATTAATACAACAAAAAATAAGTGGCTCCAGTGAGCCACAGCTTGTTTTCAATGTTGGAGTAACAAGACCCTAACCTCATGGTGAACTAGTGGTTTATATTCAAGAAGTGGCAGTAGTGATGATGAGAGGAAAGATGATAATGAAGATGAAGAAGGGAAGAAAAGATGGGGAAAAAATAACTTGATCTGAGTTTTGAGAATTAAACAGGATCATAAATTTGAAAATACTCTGTGTCTCTTTGCAACACTATGGACTGTTGTCCTCCAGTATCCTCTGTCCATAGAATTCTCTAGGCAAGAATACTAGAGTGGGTAGCCATTCCCTTCTCCAGGGATCTTCCCAACCTAGGAACTGAACCTGGGTCTCCTGCATTGCAAGTGGATTCTTTATCTGCTGAGCCACCAGGGAAAGCCCCCTCTTTGTAAAGTAATGTTTACTCCAAGCACTATGTACTATGGTTCAATTATATAATTAAATCATATTTTAAACCCACTGTATAAAGAAACACTGAATAGTGGAAGAAAGAATGGACTGTATGAGGTATTCTTTGATGTGATCCTTTCTTTGTCTCTAACTTGGTCAGTAATCCTGGACAAATAACCCCAGCTTTTGTACCATACTTCTTTACTTATAGGAACATGCTGGTTGGACTAGATCATTTGTTTAAGCCATACTAACAGATATTACAGAAGTGAAAGATTTCATGGTTCAAAGAGTTTAAATAAATATATATTTTTACTGTAGTCACCTTTGAAGAACCCTGGTGCCTGTGAGCAAGCAATCAAGGCTCTTAGAATGGTCATGTGTAATCAAAGCATATTTCACTCTGTTTAAACCAACATTTCTCTGTGTCATTCGACCTGGATGCCTATAAGACATATCATGGGATATGTCTTACAGAACTAATTGTTTAAGGAACAGAGTTTGTAAAGCCTGGACTAGAAAAGTCCCTGCAAGCTATAAAATTTCTAAGAATTTTCATGTTCCTTTCTCCTGATTGTTGGTACTTCTTTTAAAATATTTCCTTATTTGTCTGCATTGGGCGTTAGTTGCGGCATGTGGGATCGTTAGTTGTGGCATGCAAACTGTTAGTTGTGGCTTGTGCATTCTAGTTCCCTGACCAGGGACCAAACCCCAGCCCTTGCACTGGGAACACAGAGTCTTTGCCACTGGACCACCAGGGAAGTGCCTGTTGGTTCTTGTTATCCTGGTCAAAATGCATAGCAATAAACAGATTCATCAATATTGCTGATACAGAATTATAGTACCAAGTCAGTTCCCATGCATTTAAAAGTGCTTGTTCCCTGGTAAGCATTGCTGTTTGTATCCTAAATGGCTGTAAAGAAGGGAAATTATCATTGATAGCTTTTAGTTTGGTTTAGAATACCTTGAACAGAACTCTAAACCTCAGCAGTACTGAAATTATGTACAGTATAATTCTTTGTCATGGAAGACTTTTGGGCGCATTGTGGGATTTTTAGCTGTGTCTCTGGCCTTCCACCCATGTGATGGGCATCAGTCCTCAACTGGGACCATTGAGACAGACATTGCTAAATATCCTGTGGGAATCAAAATCATGACCAGTTAAGAACCACCGTGTTGGAGTCACCCATGTTATAAACCAGTATCCAGTACAGATGGAACATCCTACTTTAGAAATGGGCCTAGCACTGTAACTAAATCCCCCAGATGGTAGCCGATGATGGGAAATTTTCACTTTGTGGTGGCATTAATGACTGTTTTGCCACCCTGTATATTCTTGCTTGGAGTCATGCTTTTGTTTCCAGGTTGAACTACAGCTCTGATATTGCTGCCAATCAGATTTAATGGAAAATGAAAAGCAGCTGCAATATTTCAAAGCACCAGACAGATTGGGCAGAAGGTATGTGGACAAATCCTAGTAACAAATAACAAGGAAATGTGCACACACAGGGCCTCCCACACTGTGCTTTGGAAACCTACACCAAGCTGTTTCCATCACTGTTGTGCATAAATAACAGAAATTATAATAAATTGAGGGAAATGTTCTCTCACACACATGAAGGCTCAAACTACATTCTGATGATGACTAAAGACATCTTGGATAATTTTATTTTAAAAAGACATGTGACAAAACAAACCTTTTATCCAACTTCGTTTTTAAGCAGCCAGCTCTCAATTTCTAGTCTTAAGCTTAAAAATAATATTAAACTCATTAATGAGAATCTTTATAGGAAAGAAAAGTAGTAAGTAAAATTCTCTGAGTGGGACAGATGTCATGGAAGATTTGGGGGAAATAACTTTGAAGTTTACTTCCACCTGAGCAACTATTAATTTCCCATCTGGATTCCTAGAAGACCAAATTGTTTCAAACTATTACTATATTAAAAAAAAAACTATTAATATTATCTTCCCTTCCATTATTGAGGTACTCTATGCTTCCAGTTATGTTTAAAGTGATAAATGTACTGTGTGAGACTGGTACATTTCCTTTAATGCTTTGCTATCACTGTAGACATTGCTAGTGGAGGGCCTAGTATCAGAACTGTGTCTGTTAGTAATGGATAACTATGTGATGGGTAACTTGTGATGAAGTTAGCATGGTTAAATAATTTTATGAGTGCTTTAGTTCTGAGTCTGAAGAAGGAAATGATAACCCACTTCAGTATTCTTGCCTGGAGAATCCCATGGACGGAGAAGCCTGGTAGGCTACAGTCCATGGGGTCGCAAAGAGTTGGACACGACTGAGTGACTTCACTCACTTAGTTCTGAGTATTTGGGAAAATAACTCTAGGTATTTGGTCTTTTTGATTTAGTATAATGAGTGAACACTTTAGAGATGAAGTGTGCCTATAAACTGAGTGATAACTGATATTTGATTAAGAATACAGGTTAAACAAATGGCAGTTTACTCAGAGAGCCTCAAGAACTCCTCATTACATCATAATAGTATGTATATGTGTAGGTACACATGCATTCTTCTTTCCTTCTTTCCCTCCTTTCTTTTTTCCTTCCTCCATTCTCCTCCCTTTTCTCTCACTCCATTTCATTAGTCCTTTATTCATTCCATCATTCATTTGAAAGACAACATAATGCCCTATAATGTAAAATATAAGAGCAGGAATTACTTAGATGAAAATCTCAGATCTTCCTACTAGTTGTCTGAATGTCAATTTCTTTAACTTCAGTGGAATAAGTAGTATTAGCACATAGTTCACTGATTGCTATGGAAAATATTAATAAATAAAGTTACACATAAATCATTTGGAATAGTCTGTGGCACACAGTAGGTTCTATAGAAGTGATAGCTGTTTTCATTCATTTATTCATTAAGGAATCTATGTGTACCACTGTTTTATACCAAGAGGGATAATATTGCTAATCAAAATAGTCCTTGTTCTCATGGAGCTTTCAGCTTGGTTGAACAGACAATACTAAGCACATAAAGTAAGAAATAAGATCTCTGGAGTTGAGTAACACCATTCTGAGAGAATATGTAAACAAAGGAAAATGCCTTAGATAGTGGTGGGGATTCAAGAAGGCTGATAGGTAGGAGGAAGACAGAAAAATGGTTAAGTCCGCCTAGTCAAGGCTATGGTTTTTCCTGTGGTCATGTATGGATGTGTAAGTTGGACTATGAAGAAAGCTGAGCGCCGAAGAATCGATGCTTTTGAACTGTGGTGTTGGAGAAGACTCTTGAGAGTCCCTTGGACTGCAAGGAGATCCAACCAGTCCATTCTGAAGGAGATCAACCCTGGGATTTCTTTGGAAGGACTGATGCTAAAGCTGAAACTCCAGTACTTTGGCCATCTCATGCGAAGAGTTGACTCATTGGAAAAGACTGTGATGCTGGGAGGGATTGGGGGCAGGAGGAGAAGGGGACGACTGAGGATGAGATGGCTGGATGGCATCACGGACTCAATGGACATGAGTCTGAGTGAACTCCAGGAGATGGTGATGGACAGAGAGGCCTGGCGTGCTGCGAGTCATGGGGTCGCAAAGAGTCGGACACGACTGAGCAACTGAACTGAACTGAATTATAGTAGTCTGAGTCTTCAGTGATACCAGCTTTGGATTGTGCATGCATGCATGCTAAGTCACTTCAGTCATGTCCGACACTTTGCAACCCCATGTGCACCTTGTATACACCAGGACCCAGGAGAAAGGAGCAGGGACCCCACAAGAGACTGAGCCAGGCTTGCCCGTGAATTGTGCAGGAGTCTCTGGTGGAGGCGTTGGTTGACTGTGGCCGGCTGCAGGGTTGGGGGCACTGAGTGGAGCAGTGCTTGCATGGGAACTTTTAAAGGAGGTCGCCATTATCTTCATTACCTTCACCATAGTTTGGCCCCAGGAACCTAACAGGGAGGGAATACAGTTCCACCCATCAACAGAAAATTGGATTAAAGGTTTACTGAGCATGACCCTGCCCATCAGAACAAGACCCACTTTCCCCCTCAGTCAGTCTCTCCCATCTGGAACCTTCCATAAGCCTCCTATCCTTCTCCATCAGAGGGTAGACAGACTGAAAACCACAATCACAGAAAACTAACCAATCTGATCACATGGACCACAGCCTTGTCTAACTCAATGAAACTATGAGCCATGCCATGTAGGGCTACCCAAGACAGATGGGTCATGGTGTAGAGTTCTGACAAAACATGGTCCACTGGAGAAGGGAATGGCAAACCACTTCAGTATTCTTGCCTTGAGAACCCCATGAACAGTATGAAAAGGCAAAAAGATAGGACGCTGAGAGATGAATTCCTCAGGTCAGTAGGTGCCCAGTGTGCTACTTAAGAAGATTGGAGAAATAACTCCAGAAAGACTGGAGAGACAGAGCCAAAGCAGTTGTGGATGTGACTGGTGATGGAAGTTAAGTCTGATGATGTAAAGAACAATGCTGCACAGGAACCTGGAATGTTAGGTCCATGAATCAAGGCAACTTGGAAGTGGTCAAACAGGAGATGGCAAGAGTGAACATCAACATTTTAAGAATCAGCAAACTAAAATGGACTGGAAGGGGTGAATTTAACTCAGATGACCATTATATCTACTACTGTGGGCAAAAATCCCTTAGAAGAAATGGAGTAGCCATCACAGTCAACAAAAGAGTCTGAAATGCAGTACTTGGATGCAGTCTCAAAAATGACTCAATGATTTCTGTTTGTTTCCAAGGTAAAACTTTCAGTATCACAGTCATCCAAGTCTATGCCCGACCAGTAATGCTGAAGAATCTGAAGATGAATGATTGTATGAAGACCTACAAGACCTTCTAGATCTAACACTCCCAAAAGATATCCTTTTCATTAGAAAGAGTACCAAAGTAGGAGGTCAGGAAATACCTGGAGTAACAGGCAAATTTGGCCTTGGAGTACAGAATGAATCAGGGCAAAGGCTAATAGAGTTTTGCCAAGAGAATGCACTGTTTATAGCAAACACCCTCTTCCAACAGCACAAGAGAAGACTCTATACATGGACATGACCAGGTGGTCAATACTGAAACCAGACTGATAATATTCTTTGCAGCCAAAGATAGAAAAGCTCTACACAGTCAGCAAAAACAAGACCAGGAGCTGACTCTGGCTCAGATCATGTACTCCTTATTACCAAATTCAGACTTAAACTGAAGAAAGTAGGGAAAACCACTAGACCATTCAGATATGACCTAAATCAAATGCCTTACAGTTATGCAGTGGAAGTGAGAGATAGATTCAAGGGATTCGATCTGATAGACAGAGTGCCTGATGAACTAAGGATGGAAGTTCATGACATTGTACAGGAGGCAGGGATCAAGACTATCCCCAAGAAAAAGAAATGGAAAAAGGCAAAGGGTTGTCTGAGTAGGCCTTACATGTAGCTGAGAAAAGAAGAAGTGAAAGGCAAAGGAGAAAAGGAAAGATATATCCATTTGAATGCAGAGTTCTAAAGAATAGCAAGGAGAGATAAGAAAGCCTTCCTCATTGATCAGTGCAAAGAAATAAAGGAAAACAATAGAATGGGAAAGACTAGAGATATCTTCAAGAAAAATAGAGATATCAAAGGAACATTTCATGCAAAGATGGGCACAATAAAGGACAGAAATGGTATGGACCTAACAGAAGCAGAAGATATTAAGAAGAGGGAGGCAAGAACACACAGAAGAACTGTACAAGAAAGATCTTCATGACCCAGATAACCATGATGGTGTGATCACTCACCCAGAGCCAAACATCCTGGAATGGTAAGTCAAGTGGGCCTTAGGAAGCATCACTACAAACAAAGCTAGTGGAGGTGATGGAATTCCAATTGAGCTATTTGAAATCATGAAAGTGCTGCACTCTATATGCCAGCAAGTTTAGAAAACTCAGCAGTGACCACAGGACTGGAAAAGGTCAGTTTCCACTCCAATCCCAAAGAAAGGCAATGCCAAAGAATGTTCAAACTAGCGCACAATTGCACTCATCTCACAGGCTAGCAAAGTAATGCTCAAAATTCTCCAAGCTAGGCTTGAACAGTACGTGAACTGTGAACTTCCAGATGCTCAAGCTGGATTTAGCAAAGGCAGAGGAACCAAATATCAAATTGCCAACATCTGCTGGATCATCGAAAAAGCGAGTTCCATAAAATCATCTACTTCTGCTTTATTGACTATGCCAAAGCCTTTGACTGTGTGGATCACAACAAACTGTGGAAAATTCTGAAAGAGATGGAAATACTAGATCACCTGACCTGCCTTTTGAGAAATCTGTATGCAGGTCAGGCAGCAACAGTTATAACTTGACTTGGAACAACAGACAGTTTCTAAATCGGGAAAGGAGTACGTCAAGGCTGTATATTGTCACCCTTCTTATTTAACTTATATGCAGAGTACATTATGAGAAACACTCGGCTGGATGGAGCACAAGCTGCAATCAAGATTGCTGGGAGAAATATCAATAACCTCAGATACGCAGATAACACCACACTTATTGCCAAAGGGAAGAAGAACTAAAGAGCCTGTTGATGAAAGTAAAAGAGGAGAACAAAAAAGTTGGCTTAAAACTCTACATTCAGAAAACTAAGATCATGGCATCCAGTCCCATCACTTCATGGCAGATAGATGGAGAAACAGTGGAAACAGTGATAGACTTTATTTTGGGGCTTCACAATCACTGCAGATGGTGATTGTAGCCATGAAATTAAAAGACACTTGCTCCTTGGGAGAAAAGTTCTGACATACCTAGATGCATGTTAAAAAGCAGAGATATTATTTTGCCATTAAAAGTCCATCTAGTCAAGGCTATGGTTTTTCCAGTAGTTATGTATGAATGTGAGAGTTGAACTATAAAGAAAGCTGAGCACCAAAGAATAGACGCTTTTGAAGTGTGGTGTTGGAGAAAACTCTTGAGAGTCCCTTGGACTGCAAGAAGATCCAGCCAGTCCATTCTAAAGATCAGTCCTGGGTGTTCATTGGAAGGACTGATGCTGAAGCTGAAACTCCAATACCTTGGGCACTTGATACAAAGAACTGACTCATTTGAAAAGACCCTGATGCTGGGAAAGATTGAAGGTGGGAGGAGAGGGGGACGACAGAGAATGAGATGGTTGGATGGCATCACCGACTCTATGCACATGAGTTTGAGTAAACTCCAGGAGTTGGTGATGCACAGGGAGGCCTGGCGTGCTGCAGTCCATTGGGCTGCAAATCGGACACGACTGAATGAGTGAACTGAACTGAATTATAGTAGAGGTTGCAAAATGAATGTCACTGATGATAATGGTTCTCCCACTCAAATCTCATATACTCCACAGTGAATTCATCACCCAGATGCTGTTAAGGTCAGCTGCAAGCAAGTCATATAGTCTTCTGAGAATTGCCCTTGGTTGTATGTAAACATCTTGCCTGGAAATTCCTAGGAGGTTTTTCCCCTACTTCCAGGGAATGAAGGGCTAATGAATGAATTGGATGGCAAGGGGCCTATATTGATACAAAAGCCTGAATTTCTTGTCTCTGCCTTAAGTAGTCCAACTCTGTAGTGCCATTTGTGTTCCAGACTCCTTGTGGTTTGAGACTGAGGCTGGAATTCAGCAGAACCCAGGCCTTTTGCCTCACTTCTCATCCTTTCCTATCTTGCTTTCATCACTCCTCTATAAATCACTTGCTTAGAATTCTTTTCTCAAGCAATATCACTAGGGCACTTGACCTGAGAGCAGATATACTGGAAAATTTTGGGTGAATTGAATTGCCTGGCTGGGCTGATGGCCTGTTGGAAATCAGTAATCGTGTGTACATCTGATTCAAAGCTATCTAGTATGGGTGTATACCCAGTAAAGCTTGGATTTTAAAATGCAGACATAGAGAAAACATAGGTCAGGATTAATTTAGGATGACATTTTGCCAGATTGCTGTGATGAAAAAAACAGAAGTACTGTGGAGTTTGGGTACTGACATAAGTAAAGAAATAGTGGTCTGTGGTATCAGTGAGTAAGGGAAGACATTAATAAAGATAAGTGTTGTGGCGTAAGGAAAAGCAGAAGGTAGAAGATGGAAAGATCCTACAGGGTCAAGAATTAAGACCAAAAGAGTAAGTAATTCAACTGGAAGGGCTGATGGCAGTAGCAAAAATATAACAAATATGAATTTATGATTAAGTGGTTCCATTTCTGGTAATAACAAATTCCTAGATATAACCTTTGCAGAATGTGGCGGAATGGATATCAGAGGCTTAGAGGCCAAGGATGTGAGAGACCAGGTGGTGAAAGGATGGGTTTATGTATGGATGTTGAAGGTGCTGTGATGTTAAAGATGCTTTGGCCTGGTTCCAAAGAAATGGAGAATGAACCAGAGCCTTCTAAAATGATCACAAATGAGAGGGGGGAAGAGCAGTGTAATGAATAGTTTGGTAATCAAGGAAGGAGTTACTTTACAAGAAGCTGAAAGAAATGGTCTAGAAGTGGAAATGAGAAGCGTGAAGTAAATAGACCCTCCTAACCCTCACGCACATAGTGGGTAGATGGTAACGAAACACTGGTCATTGTGTGAGAGGTAACCTTCCAAAGACTGATGTTTTCTACTGAGAACCAGATTTCAGTTAAGATAAAGACAAGTAAGAACTCTGAGCAGTGGGTAAGGATAAAGCAGAGTTTGCTGGACTTTCTCTGAACTAGGTGGTAAAATATAGGCCATGTAGTATCCAGGTTAGTTGTATGCTCAGGACCAGCTATATAAGGTGAAGTGCAACATGAAAATCCATAGTTCCTTATCCAAAAATTATTAATAATCTCAAGACAATTAGAAAAGAACCTTAACTTAAGTATGGGCCTTTTTATATGTGGAGCCCTGCATAAGAAGAAAACTTGGAATTGGCCTCTGAATTCAGACTGCCTGCACTCAAATCCAGACTCTGCCTGGTACTAGCTTCATCTGATCATTTATGTTTTCAGTTTCCTCCTCTTCAAAATGATCATCTTGGTATTCAAATAAAAGAAATTTGATGAAAATTAAATGAGTTCATGGCACCCCACCCCAGTACTCTTGCCTGGAAAATCCAATGGACGGAGGAGCCTGGTGGGCTGCAGTCCATGGGGTCGCTAACAGTCGGACAGACTGAGCGACTTCACTTTCACTTTTCTCTTTTATGCATTGGAGAAGGAAATGGCAACCCACTCCAGTATTCTTGCCTGGAGAATCCCAGGGATGGGGGAGCCTGGTGGGCTGCCGTCTATGGGGTCACACAGAGTCGGACACGACTGAAGTGACTTAGCAGCAGCAGCAGCAGCAAATGGGTTCATATGTGTGCAATGCTTGATAGGTACTATGCACTCAATACATTTTCTGAATTTTTTATTATTGGTAATAGAATACATGTCAGCTAGTGTAAGTCTCTCGCCAATGATATTAGTTGTAAATTTTGAAGTTCAAGGGAGTTAAACTGCAAAAGAAAATCAGTTCTCATTCACCATTGACTGTAAACCACCATGAAGATGAGTTTAAATTCATGTTATCTATGCATTTTCGTGCAATAGTTTGATCTTTCAAGTGGTCATTACTTGAAAGAAGCTGCCATATTCAATCTGTCCTCAAGAGAAAAACTTAAAATATGGTTCAGTCAGTTCTGAGTCTTCTATTTGTGAGAATAATTGGGATTCTGCCACTTTCACAGAAGCAAAAGTTTGGGTATTATGGGAGAGTTTTGCTATTGTCATGGAGCTGATGGCAGAAGGTGACTAACATCCTGCAAATTGGCAGCCAGCACTGCCCCTGAAGACTGACCCGCTAATGTTAAAGAATGAGCTGCCCACTGATTTGTGTCCCTTCCCAGATCTCCCTGAAAACCTACAGATTTTATTTTTTCCTAGGTGTAAAACTCCTTAGCTTCTCAAGGGACAGAACTATTGGGACTGTGAATGGAGAGTTTTGTGTGGTCCTTAATTGGGAAAGGAACCTGTCAAAAATAATATATTCACATATACTCTGAGCCGTTATGGGCCTGGCAACACTATAGAAACTGTCACACAGCTGATGGCAGGTGGGTTGATTTTTCAACAACACTAAGAGCGGACAGGAATGTCTTTCAGAAACCTACTGCCTTGAAGATTCCTAGTTAAAGTATTAGGAGAGGTGTGGAGGGTATAAGGGGAGACAGGATGCGAATTAGATGGCTGGGTACCTGCTGTGAAATATTGGAACTGTGACAGCTGATTTCCGTTTAATTTGGGGAAGCAACTAATCTGCTTTGAAATCAGAAGTTGTAGTAAGTTTGCATATTGCGTTGCTAGATTTAGACTATGGATCATTTGGGGAACACTAATGAGAGAAGCCGGGTAATCTAAGAGAGGATAGAATGGAAAAAAGGGGGGATGTGCCATTTGTGTTTTTGTGAAAAGGCTGCTACTCTTTATACACAGGATAGTGGCTGTTTTGTGTGCCATTTTTGTTTCTGTTCTCTTGGAAATCAATGTCTCATCTCCCTTTCTTTCCTGTTCCTCCTCATAAGTTTTGGCCACGTAGACTGCTCACTGTCTCCTGCAAAACTGCAGGTCCTTTCAAGTGAAACAGGGACAAAAACTGAATAAATATTTGCTGCCATTGCTCCTCCTCCTCCTCCTTAGTTTTAAGGGTTTTAAAACTTGTTCTGTGCCACAAACTTCTTTGGCAATCTAAAGAAACCTGTGGATTACTTCTCAGAATAATGTTTCTAAATGCATAGCATATAAAGAGAAACCCAATTATGCTGAAATGCAGTTTTCTCCTTGAATCCCTTGGAAAAGAGCCCCTGCCCTAGTTCTTGGACCTTTTTATGCAGATCATACTAATCAGTGGAGGGAAAATCAGAATAGGGAATTTGAAGTGTGTCAAGAGTAACTTCTACAAGGGGTAAGAATAAAGAGAAAAACAGCAAAGGAAATGAAAAAGGAAAGACCTCTTGGGATGAAGTATATTTTGATGCTGTGTAGAGAAGGAGAAACATGAAGGGATGCTTCAGGGGAAGCAGAAGGGGGTAAAACATAAAGAAATGAAAAGGATGACAGAAGAAGGTTTTAAATTGAGTCCCTTTGATGTTCTTTGAGAGACAATTAGAGAACTGGAATTATTTTCTCATTATGACTAGAGTCTATTTGCTTGAAGACTGGCTCACATGAGGCTCAGAACTTTGTTCGGGTTGTACATGGAATTTACTCTAGTTTCCACCATCTATTTCTCTCTAAAAACTTCTGAAATTTTAGGAACCATATATATCTTCTATGATCAATCAAATTCTGTCACTTTAGTGATACTTATTTTAACACTCTCCTTTTCTCACACTGTTGCAACTATCTCTTCATCAGTAATTGATCTCTTGCTTTGCACTGTGTTCACACATGCTGATTTCCTTCATATTGTTGGCCCGAGTGCCTCAAACATTGTGAGGAATGAATTAATGAATACATTTATTGAATGCATAACGGATACATATCAAAATGTCTGCCTACATTTTTGGTAGGAATACTCATAAAAGCAGAAGATATTGTCATCCTAGGAACTGTAATCATGGACTGAGGGCTTTTTAGGTACCAAACTGCATGCTAACCTCTTCATCTATATGTCTTACATCACAACACCTCTGAAGGAGAAATTTTATTAATCCTATATTAATGATGAGGTGTGGCTATTTTCTGTTAATCAGTGGAGATTTGGACTTGAATGATACATTCTTCCTTCTTATTTAAAAACTCAATTATCCACTGTATCAAACTGTCTCCTTTATGATAAAACAGATAATAATCTCTCAATATTTCTCCATTGGTATTCTTATTGATACTTGATCTTAATATTAACAAGAAACATTATATTTTCATAACTAGAAATATCCTGAAAAATCTCATAATCTTTTCCTGGTCTTTTTTAAAAAAACTTTGTATCCATCTTGATTTGCTGTATTTCAGTAAACCTTCAGAAAAGCAATCTGTCACTTTGGATAACACTGATAGGCTGTCCAACTGGACCTCGCTTAATCATGGGTCTAGATTTATCTTTTTTTCACCATTGTTAGTAAAACACTATTAACTTATATGGCAGACTTGTAACATTTACAGTATCTTTTATTAATCAGTTACTGTTCCTGATGTTTGTGGCTGCCACAGGATTTTTAAAATGAAGACCAGAATCAAATCCCCTAAAAACATTAAGTGCTAGTCACTCAGCTGTGTCAGACTCATTGTGAACCCATGGACTATAGACTGCCAAGCTCCTCTGTCCATGGAATTCTCCAGGCAAGAATAATGAACTGGGTGGTCATTCCCTTCTCCAGGAGATCTTCCCAACAAAGGGATCGAATCTAGGTCTCGCATATTGAAGACAGATTTTTAACCATCTGAGCATCAGAGAAGCCAAATAACATTAAAATAACACTGATTATTATGTCGATTTTACACTCCCTACCTATAAGTTAGATATGAGGATCCATATATATATATGGTAAATGAAGGTTCATAGAGGTTAGATAATCCAGTTAAGGGAGCACAGTTAGAGCTGAAACATGGATTTGAAACTATTTTTAAGTAGGGATTTCAGTTTTTCTTAATTGACTTTGTTATTTAGACAATCAAAAGTAATATCTGTCTTCAAGTATTAGCATGATAAAGGTCTACCTGTAATTGAAACACATGAGATTTGTAATTACAAATAGTCCCTGACCTACAGTGTCTCAGCTTATGATATTTCAACTTTACAGGTGATGTGATATTGTTATTCAGTCTCTGAATGGTGTCTGGTGTCTGACTCTTTGCAATCCCATGAACTGCAGCATGCCAGGCTCCTCTATCCTTCACCATCTCCTGGAGTTTGCTCAGATTCATGTCCATTGAATCGATGATGCTATCTGACTATCTAATCCTCTGCCTCCCCTTTCTCCTTTTGCCTTCAATATTTCCCAGCATCAAGGTCTTTTCCAATGAGTCAGCTCTTAACAGCAGGTGGCCAATGTATTGGAGCTTCAGCTTCAACATCAGTCCTCCCAATGTATATTTAGGGTTGATTTTCTTGAGGATTGACTGGTTTGATCTCCTTGCAGTCCATGAGACTCCCCAGAGTCTGCTCTAGCACCACAATTGAAAAGCCTCAATTCTTCAGCACTCAGCCTTCTTTATGGTACAACTCTCACATCCATCCATGACTACTGGAGAAACCATAGCTTTGACTATACAAATATTTGTTGGCAAAGGGATGTCTCTGCATTTTAATATGCTGTCTAAATTTATCATAGCCTTCCTTCCAAGGAGCAAGCTTCTGTTAATTTTATGGCAGTAGTCACTGTCTGCAGTGGGTTTTGAGCTCAAGAAAATAAAACCTGTCACTGCTTCCACTTTTACCCCTTCTATTTGCCATGAAGTGATGGGATTGGATGCCATGATATTAGTTTTTTGAATGCTGAGTTTTAAGCCACCTTTTTCACTCTCTTCTTTTATCCTCATTAGGAGGATCATTAGCCTCTTTAGTTTCTCTTCATTTTCTGCCATTAGGGTGGTATCATCTGCCTATCTGAGGTTGTTGATATTTTCACCAGCAGTCTTGATTCTAGTTTGCAATTCATTCAGCCAGGCATTTCTTATGATGTACTCTGCATTGAAGTTCAATAAGCAGGGTGACAATATACAGCCTTGTTGTACTACTTTCCCAGTTTGGAACCAGTCTGTTGTTCCATGTCCAGTTCTTACTCTTGCTTCTTGACTTGCATACAGGTTTCTCAGGTAAGGTGGTCTGGAACTCCCATCTCTAAGAATTTTCCACAGTTTGTTGTGATCTACACAGTCAAGGGTTTTAGCATACTCAGTGAAGCAAAAGTAGATGTTTTTCTGGAATCCCCTTTCTTTTTCTATGATCCAGTGAATGTTGGCAATTTGATTTCTGGTTCTTCTGCCTTTTATAAATCCAGCTTGTAAGTCAGGAAGTTCTCAATTCACATACTGCTGAAGCCTAGCTTGAAGAATTTTGAGTATAATGTTACTAGCATATGAAATAAGCACAATTATACAGTGGAGTTGGATTACTGTTAGGTTGAATGGTTTGGCTTGGAAAAGAAATGAAATCATTCCATCATTTTTGAGATTGCACCCAACTACTGCATTTTGGACTCTTGTTGACTATTGGGGCTACTCCATTCCTTCTAAGGGATTCTTGCTCACAGTAGCAGATATAATGGTCATGTGAATTAAATTCGCCCATTCTCGTCCATTTTAGTTCACTGATTCTAAAGATGTTGATGTTCACTCTTGCCATCTCCTGGTTGATCACATCCAGTTTACCTTGATTCATGGACCTTACATTCCAGGTTCCTATGCAATATTGTTCTTTACAGCACTGAACTTTATTTTCACTACCAGACACATCCACAACTGATACAATAATTTTGAAATAGACCAATTAATACGCCTATGCTGCTGCTGCTGCTAAGTCACTTCATTCGTGTCCGACTCTGTGTGACCCCATAGACGGCAGCCCACTAGGATCCTTTGTCTCTGGGATTCTCCAGGCAAGAATACTTAGTGGGTTGCCATTTCCTTCTCCATAATACNCTGCTGCTGCTGCTAAGTCACTTCATTCGTGTCCGACTCTGTGTGACCCCATAGACGGCAGCCCACTAGGATCCTTTGTCTCTGGGATTCTCCAGGCAAGAATACTTAGTGGGTTGCCATTTCCTTCTCCATAATACCCCTATAACGGCCTCTAAATGTTCAAGAGAAAGGAAGATGCATACTTCATTGTTGTCTTATTTCAAGAAATTGCCACAGACACCTCGACCTTTAGCAACCGCCACCCTCATCACTCAGTAGCCTTCAACATGCAGGCAAGATCCTCCACCAGCAAAAAGATAATGCCTCACTGAAGGTGCAAATGATAGTTAACCTTTTTGTTTTGGGAAACAAAAAAAATTGTGTGACTCAGTTTATAAAGGTATTTGCTTTATTGGGGTCATCTAGAATTGGGCCTGGACTATTTCTAAGATATGCCTATATTTTCAGTTTGCATGAATTTATATGGATATAACCCCATTGTTAGTTGAGGGAGATCTGTATTTGAATGAGGGGTTGGGGAAGAATGAGAGGCAAAAAAAAAAACATATATCATGGGTATTATATTCATACAATACTTTCATAAATAATTTGTTAGTGCCATAATATATCTGTTAAGTAGTTTTAATTAAAATAGTTTACATAGATTGTTTCCCTATTTTACCAAAACAAAGCATACTTTTTTGTAGTATTAATGATGTAAATTGTCCATATCCTTATTAATAAGCTAAATGGATACTGTGCCAATAGAAAGAAGTATTTTTGTTACCTCACCAGCTTTGCTTTTCCAAAATAGTCTTTTTCTTGATATTCCAATTGAATTATAAGAAGAACATTGAATTCACTTGTTAGCAGTAGTACAGTAAATATTAATAATGTGAGGAATTATTTGTGGGTATGCATTTTTAAATGTTTCCATGAATATTCTTATTTAATATTTTCATATTCTAGGAGGAATGACAAAAGTCATAAATTGTTTTTAAGGTTATTAAACACCTCCAAGTGCTAATAATTATTTTAAGAGATAAAACTTAAAAAAAAAACCTTGCTGTAGCCTTGTCAAAGTTAAAATCTTTATAATTCCTAATTGTTGTTTAGTCGTTAAGTTGTGTCTGACTCTTCTGCAAGCCCATACACTGTAGCCCATCAGGCTCCTCTGTCCATGGGGTTCTCCAGGCAAAAATACTGGAAATGGGTTGCCGTTCCCTTCTCCAGGGGATCTTCCTGACCCAGGGATTGAACCCCAGGTCTCCTATATCACAGGCAGATACTGTCTGAACCACCAACGTACTTATTCTCATTTGGCTGGTTTCATTTATTTCCACAGCAGTAACATCACAGTAGCAGTGAACACACCCAGGGATCAGATCTTGGTCTCTAGAAATTATCCTCCAACAAAAGAAATCAGGGTTCCTTGCAGAGATTGTTGATGTCAGCATTTGAGCAGGGGAAATATGATATGAACTTCATGCATCTTGTGATGCAATAGATGGAGGAGGTGTTAAAAATGAGGAAGAAGGAGAAGAGACAAAAGAGCATGCGAGCATGTCAAATGGGCACAGGAGCAACTTGAAAACTCTCTCATAGCCAAAGCTGGAGTGATAAAAGCAACCAATTAAATAATTATAGTACTGGAATATAACCCAAAGAATAAAATGAATATTCACAAATCTGTACTGTTATAATTACATGATTGAAAGGGAAGTCGCTCAGTCGTGTCCGACTCTTTGCGACCCCATGGACTGTAGCCTACCAGGCTCCTCCCTCCATGGGATTCTCCAGGCAAGAGTACTGGAGTGGGTTGCCATTTCCTTCTCCAGGGGATCTTCCCAACCCAGGGATTGAACCCTGGTCTCCTGCATTCCAGGCAGACACTTTAACCTCTGAACCATCAGGGAAGTAACACATCCCCAAACTGGTTATACCTCACTCTGTGTGTAATGTCTTTGTTATCAGACAAGGTTTCCATGATCAAAAACACTAAAAGAGGAAAAATGGGAGAGTCGTCTCTGCTAACAAAGAACTTTCAAGCAGTGATGATGGGAAAGACTCAAAAGATTACAAGTCTCCAGAACTAATTAGAATTCTGCCTATTTAGAACATCATGTGGAGAAGGCAATGGCACCCCACTCCAGTACTCTTGCCTGGAAAATCCCATGGACAGAGGAGCCTGGTAGGTTCCAGTCCATGGGGTTCCCAAGAGTCAGACACAACTGAGCGACTTCATTTTCACTTTTCACTTTCATGCACTGGGGAAGGAAATGGCAACCTGCTCCAGTGTTCTTGCCTGGAGAATCCCAGGGATGGTGGAGCCTGATGGGCTGCCATCCATGGGGTCGCACAGAGTTGGACAGGACTGAAGTGACTTAGCAGCAGCAGCAGAACATTATGACTGCTTGACAAGGTCTATGTTTTACTCACTAAGAGGGACAGAGCCCAGGGTGGCGGCGAGCAGCAGAAAGAAAAGGATATATACTCACCCTTTGGGGAAAAAGGGCAAACTGCTCTAATTCTGCTGCTGCATATTTGTATTTTTAATCCATCCTATCTCAAATATTTGTGTAACTGCCTACAAGCAATCAGACTACATTCCTTGAAATACTCTAAATAGAAATTTCAAATTTTTCAAATAATTCTGCACCCCAGGCAAAATAATAAGGCAAAGGATACACAATTTCTACCTACAGTTTAGTGTTACTGAGTTTCTCTAACCACTTCCATCTAGGAGGAATTAGGAGAGGGGAAATGGGTACAACAACAATAATACTTAAAGTATTTAATTACATGGGCTGCCGTCTATGGGGTCGCACAGAGTCGGATACGACTGAAGCGACTTAGCAGCAGCAGCAGCAGCAGGCAGCCTCCAAGGCGGTCTCTGATGACCCCCTGGTAGTCACACCTTTGTATAGTGCCCACCTACACCACACTAAGGCCAACAGAACAGGGCAGAAGTGATGTCTTGTCATTTTCAAGCAAATCAAAGAAAAAAATATATTAAAAGACAAGCTTCCATCTTGGCCTTTCTCTTAGACCAGTCCCTCTGGGGAAAGCCAGCTATCACGTGGTAAGTACACTCAGGCAGCCCATGGAGAGGCTCACATGGTGAAGAAGAACTGAAACCAACAGGCATCAGGGAATGGAGGCTTGCAAACTGAAGACAGTTTGGAAGCTGATGTCTGTCTTCTACCTCCTTTCCTTACTGTTTGATCAGTGTTTGTTTTAAATTGCCAAATATTGAGCAATCTGTTGCTCAGTAACACAGCAATAAACACAGAAGGTCAGAAGTGAAGTGAAGTGAAAGTCGCTCAATCATGTCCAACTCTGCAATCCCATGGACTATACAGTGCATGGAATTCTCTAGGGCAGAACACTAGAGTGGGTAGCCTTTCCCTTCCGCAGGGGATCTTCCCAACCCAGGAATCGAACCCAGGTCTCCCGCATTGCAGGCAGATTCTTAACCAACCAAGCCACAAGGGAAGTCCCAGAAGGTCATAATCACATCCAAAAAAGTAAAACATACAACTTATGAATTAGCTGAAAAGGTCTAAAATTCACGGGCAAGGATTGGATTCAGAACTGACTTTATACTCAGTCACCAATAATTTCAAAACCCCAAGGCCTTCTGAAGAACAAAAATCCCCAGAGATCCAACAGGATGAAAAATTCAGTGAGAATATGTCAGTTACTACATTTTATTATAGCAGGATGACAAATAAATGTAAAACTAGCTAAAAATCTGACAAAAAGATAGGTATTCAATAAGGAAGATACCAGTCCTAGAAGGCAAAGCCTCTATTTTTGCTTTCATAGTTGAGAAAGATGTGTTAAAAACAAAAAATCGTGCACATGCAAAACATTTAGTACAACTCAATAAGCATTAGCTGTTACTAATTTTTCCCCAAGTAAGCAATTAATGAGATTTTATAACATAAAACAGAAAGTTAGATTTCACTCAACCCTTTAGAAACGTATGTTTCACTTGGACAATCCTCCCCTTCCACTCACTACTTTTGTACCAGGAATACTTAATATGCTAAAAAAAGAAAGATATTAGACTACCTCCCCTGCAGTTTTAGTAATTCTCTTCCAAGACCCAGGAATCTTTTTCCAACATCTTCAAGAATACAATTCCTGAAAAGAGATATTTTATTTCAAATTATTTTTTGCACTGGTCAATTACATGATTGACTGAATAAATAAATAGTGTTAAACCTTCCTCATAGAATTATTCTAGTTAGTGAATATAGACAGAATGAGGGAAATGGAAGGCTACCTTTAAACTGTGATAGTAATCGTTGCTGCAGGCAAGGTCCACTGGTGAAAGCTAAAATTAGTGATAAAAATTTCAAGAACAATCAGCATAGTTATATAGTCTTAAAGTGTGTTATACTCAAAGAATTTATTAACACTGTGATATTGTTAACATATGTCCACAGATTTATTGAAATTCTCTCATGGGAAATGTTATGTAATTTTCCTCCCCTTAAATATGAGATGGACTTAATGTATCACGTCTAAAAGGGAGAATATAGAAAAAGAAAAATGGTAACTTTATATTGAAAACTCTGGGAGAAACTATCTTAACCAAAGGATCAAGGTTAACATTCCTAGTCATAAAGGAGCCTGGTAGGCTGCAGTCCATGGGGTTGCAGAGTTGGCCAGGACTGAGCAACTTCACTTGATACTGTGTACCCTCTGATATGACGTCATTAGAAGAGCACTGGATAGTACTGGTTCCAAAATTACATAACCTCAGTTTAACCATGAGAAAGTATTAGACAGATCCAAATTTAAGGCTATTCTACAAAATGTCCAATTAGTATTCTTCTGAAATGTCAAATTTATGAAAACACAAGGAAAGATGAAAGAAATTTCAGGTTAGAGGAGAGAGACCAAGGCAATGTAAGGGGCTTACCTGGTTGCTCAGACTGCTGCTGAAGCTCCAATAGTTTGGCCACCTGATGCAAAGAACCAGCTCTTTGGAAAAGACCCTGATGCTGGGAAAGATTGAAGGCAAAATGAGCAGAGGACATCAGAGAATGGGATGGTTAGGTAGCATCACCGAATCAATGGATAAAAATTTGAGCAAACTCTGGGAGATAGGGAAGGAAGCCTGCTGCAGTCTATAGCATTGCAAAGAGTCTGACATGACTTAGCAACTGAACAACAACAACAAAGGGAATATAATGAGTAAATGAATATGAGAACCTGGATTCGACCCTGGAACAAGAAAAGAAGGCATTAGTGGAAAATGTGGGGAAATCCAAATAATGTTTATAGTTTAGTTCATAAAATTGTACCTTCTTAATTTCTCAGTGTTGATAATGGCTGAAGAACATAAGGAAACTCTCTGTACTCTCTCTACAACATTGCTATAAGTAGAAAATTACTTCAAAATCACAAGTTTTAAAAAGTTCAAGCCTAGAAACAATTAAATGTTTACCTTTTAAGTAAGGAAAAACAAATGAGTGATATAATGGCAAAAATAGATTATGTGTAATGCTAAGAAGAAGAGCTTTAAATGGGTGTGACCTAGATTCTCTTTGTTTTAGTATTATTCCAAAATGATAACATTATAAGTAACTATTGTTGGCTGAAGCATTAATGTTTAATTTGTGTTAAGTAAAGTTATGAATAGAGATGAAGCATGTCCAGGAAACACCAGTGTATGTTTTCAAAACAAAATAAAACAAACAAAAATATATATATATACACTTTGAAAGATGTGGTAACAACAGACTTTAGATCTTTAAAAGAGCTGTTATTAAAATTATAGATAAGAAAATAATCCTTCTATCAGATACTAGGAGTTTTAAAATACTTTAATGAATTTCATTTGTGTATGTAAAGATGTAATAGACTATTAAGTTATCTAAGTTGATGTTTTCCCCGTATCATTTAACAATAAGCATATGTTTGTTGTATTCTCATTGCATGATTGTGGAACCTAGGCTTCCAATAACTTTTATTCTCCTTCCTTGAAACATGTTCCCAGCAAAATAATTTCCCATGCACTCCTCACTATCCACATAATATCCCAACTCCTCCTTGGAGCCTTTGACAATTACTGTAGTCCTCATTTTTTGTCAAAACTTTAAATCTCATTTTTTCTCCCCTTAGTTAACATGAGTGCCTTAGTCAATATTTCATACTTAAGCACAGGCACTACCTTATACTTATTTTTTTCTCCAAAGCACCCAGCGCAGTGCTAAACCTAAATAGGGCCTTAATGAATAATTGATTGTTTAATTAAACTCAATGCTTGTACAACAAGGATAATCCATTTCCTGACTCTGAAAGACAACACAAAAATTACTGTTTATCAGAGACTGCCCTTATTGTTGAACATGTATTGTAGGCAAAATACTAAAGCTGCAAGTGCAAAAATCGTGCCAGATTAATGATCATCCCTGTGTTAGCCATTAGAAGTTATTTGAACCAGCTTCAATGCAATGATTTTTTACCTACTTTCCATTTTTTAAATTAAATTAGGAGCTAAACTCTGTATTTCTTCCCATCTTTGAATAGCCAAACAAACATCAGCACTTCCAAAAATAAGTAAATAAATAAAATAGAAAATTTCCATCAGTTAATTTTTTATTTTAAAAATGTGTTCTCTTATCTCTGGAAAAACTCTCAACGCAGTGTATTTTCATAAAAAAATTAGATAAAAGCAGTTATGAGTTGAAAGTTGAATGGACTTTTCAAAAGACCGGAAAGGGGGTGGGAATAAAATTTTGAACTGAATAAAGAAGAAATGGCAAACAGAAGGAATCAATTGTATGTTCCTGATACTTTCTCTTATTGAAAACTACAAAATCCTAAATCATTTCCTAATTTCCCTTAAATGGGTATGAACCTCACAATCTTTTAAAACATAGGGAATATGTCCTACAACATTAAAATGGATATCACTGA
The DNA here is from genome assembly GCA_006410675.1 of Oreotragus oreotragus. Taxonomy (NCBI): domain Eukaryota; kingdom Metazoa; phylum Chordata; class Mammalia; order Artiodactyla; family Bovidae; genus Oreotragus; species Oreotragus oreotragus. The sequence continues at coordinate 638,711 of SJYX01003764.1, read as the reverse complement.
CATATTTAAGAATTTCAGCAAACGTGTATTCTTGAAACTTGAGGTATCAACATGTTTTTGTTTGAGTAAGAACTCTGTAAAGGTCAGAATCCCACTTCAGATGAGATTTTGCTCTAGGGTGCAAACCCTTATAACAAGCTCACTCTAATTTTAATTAATGGTTGACATAGAAGCCCTGTGAAATACATAAAAATGATTCATTTGACAACATATGGCAAATACAAGCTGGGTTTTTCATCCTTTTTTGTAACATCCATATTGTTATCACAAGGTAGCTATGGAATTTGGCTGCCTAAGAGACAATAACATAAAGGCTGCCCCTTTCAAATATCTGTGTTTCTCCCAGAAAGAGAAATACTACAGAAGTATGCAAAATAAAGAGGAAAACAAATATGTTCTTATACAATTTATTTGAGCTTATATCTTGAGGTTTTATTGGAGTTCACTTACAGTTCTAAAGTCTCTGACTCATTGACTTCTTTAATTTATATATACATTAATTTAGCTACTACTACTGCAAGCTATTAGCTTCCCTGGTGGCTCAGATGGTAAAGAATCTGCCTGGAATATGGGAAACCTGGGTTCAATACCTGAGTTGCCTGGAGAAGGGCATGGCAATCCACTCCAGTATTCATGCTTGGATAATCCCATGGACAGAGGAGCCCAGTACATTTGCTTGAGGACACTATTTTTAAAGCAATGCTTGGAAATCATTTCAAGTGTTCAGCTATATATTTTCAGAATAAAATAAAATGGAAGAATTGTTTTTCTTGTATTTTTGTAGAGTCCCAATAATTTTTAACCAATTCCTTTGACCCAGAAGCTATACTGCTCCTCCTGGAAATGGATGAGATTTTTTTCCTTAGCCCAAAGTTAAAGTATCAGAAATATAACCATTAATAAGACATGTGGGGCCTCACTGATGGTCCAGTAGTTAAACAAAAACAAACTCTGTGCTTCTACTGCAGGAGGCACAGATTCAATGCCTGGTCTGCAAACTAGGATCCCACATGCCATGCAGAAAAGATAGGTAGCAAGCATATAATTTACTTGAAACTATTAGTAGAGAAATAGTCCAAAACTATTTAGATTTCACAGCAGATTTTAAGTGCTATACTTCCAAGTATTTTACCATTAGCCAGTGGTAATGATAAATGGTACCAATAGAGTTCTATCTGCTTCCTTTATTTGACTGTGAATGTGATACCTGGGTCACTTTATAAAAATGTTGGAGGACTTTACTCTTCCTAGAGTTTTTCTTTTGCTGTTCATTTATTTATTAATTTACTCACTCATATATTCAACAAACATTTATGAGTTGCTAAATGTGAGAGCTGCTGTATCAGTCTCTGGGGAACCCATGAGGAGGAAGAAAAGTCTTGGCTGCTCTTCTCATGAAGGTAAGAGTTTAGTAAAGTAAGTGGATACTAATCAAACTATTACAGAAATAAATGTGGAATTACAACTTTTGATCAGTGCCATGAAGAAACGGATGGTAGACTAAGAGAAGGCTTCCCTAAGTTATAAATGCAAGGGGACATTTAGGTTGCTTCCATGCCCTGGCTATTTTAAATAGTTCTGCAGTGAACACCGGGGTGCATGTGTCTTTTAGATTGTGATTTTCTCAGGGTTTATGTCCAGTAGTGGGATTGCTGCATCATATGGTAGTTTTATTCCTGGTTTGTTAAGGAATATCTGTACTATTCTCCATAGTGGCTGTACCAATTTACATTCCCTCCAACAGTGCAGCAGGGTTCCCTTTTCTCCACACCCTCTCCAGCATTAATTGTTTATAGTTTTCTTATTGATGGCCATTCTCATTGGTGTGATGTGATAACCTCATTGTAGTTTTGATTTGCATTTCTCTAATAATAAGGTTGAGCATCTTTAATGTGATTGTTGGCCATCTGTATGTCTTGTTTGGAGAAATGTCTGTTTAGGTCTTTTGCTCATTTTTATAGGGTGCAAACCCTTATAACAAGCTCACTCTAATTTTAATTAATGGTTGACATAGAAGCCCTGTGAAATACATAAAAATGATTCATTTGACAACATATGGCAAATACAAGCTGGGTTTTTCATCCTTTTTTGTAACATCCATATTGTTATCACAAGGTAGCTATGGAATTTGGCTGCCTAAGAGACAATAACATAAAGGCTGCCCCTTTCAAATATCTGTGTTTCTCCCAGAAAGAGAAATACTACAGAAGTATGCAAAATAAAGAGGAAAACAAATATGTTCTTATACAATTTATTTGAGCTTATATCTTGAGGTTTTATTGGAGTTCACTTACAGTTCTAAAGTCTCTGACTCATTGACTTCTTTAATTTATATATACATTAATTTAGCTACTACTACTGCAAGCTATTAGCTTCCCTGGTGGCTCAGATGGTAAAGAATCTGCCTGGAATATGGGAAACCTGGGTTCAATACCTGAGTTGCCTGGAGAAGGGCATGGCAATCCACTCCAGTATTCATGCTTGGATAATCCCATGGACAGAGGAGCCCAGTACATTTGCTTGAGGACACTATTTTTAAAGCAATGCTTGGAAATCATTTCAAGTGTTCAGCTATATATTTTCAGAATAAAATAAAATGGAAGAATTGTTTTTCTTGTATTTTTGTAGAGTCCCAATAATTTTTAACCAATTCCTTTGACCCAGAAGCTATACTGCTCCTCCTGGAAATGGATGAGATTTTTTTCCTTAGCCCAAAGTTAAAGTATCAGAAATATAACCATTAATAAGACATGTGGGGCCTCACTGATGGTCCAGTAGTTAAACAAAAACAAACTCTGTGCTTCTACTGCAGGAGGCACAGATTCAATGCCTGGTCTGCAAACTAGGATCCCACATGCCATGCAGAAAAGATAGGTAGCAAGCATATAATTTACTTGAAACTATTAGTAGAGAAATAGTCCAAAACTATTTAGATTTCACAGCAGATTTTAAGTGCTATACTTCCAAGTATTTTACCATTAGCCAGTGGTAATGATAAATGGTACCAATAGAGTTCTATCTGCTTCCTTTATTTGACTGTGAATGTGATACCTGGGTTACTTTATAAAAATGTTGGAGGACTTTACTCTTCCTAGAGTTTTTCTTTTGCTGTTCATTTATTTATTAATTTACTCACTCATATATTCAACAAACATTTATGAGTTGCTAAATGTGAGAGCTGCTGTATCAGTCTCTGGGGAACCCATGAGGAGGAAGAAAAGTCTTGGCTGCTCTTCTCATGAAGGTAAGAGTTTAGTAAAGTAAGTGGATACTAATCAAACTATTACAGAAATAAATGTGGAATTACAACTTTTGATCAGTGCCATGAAGAAACGGATGGTAGACTAAGAGAAGGCTTCCCTAAGTTATAAATGCAAGGGGACATTTAGGTTGCTTCCATGCCCTGGCTATTTTAAATAGTTCTGCAGTGAACACCGGGGTGCATGTGTCTTTTAGATTGTGATTTTCTCAGGGTTTATGTCCAGTAGTGGGATTGCTGCATCATATGGTAGTTTTATTCCTGGTTTGTTAAGGAATATCTGTACTATTCTCCATAGTGGCTGTACCAATTTACATTCCCTCCAACAGTGCAGCAGGGTTCCCTTTTCTCCACACCCTCTCCAGCATTAATTGTTTATAGTTTTCTTATTGATGGCCATTCTCATTGGTGTGATGTGATAACCTCATTGTAGTTTTGATTTGCATTTCTCTAATAATAAGGTTGAGCATCTTTAATGTGATTGTTGGCCATCTGTATGTCTTGTTTGGAGAAATGTCTGTTTAGGTCTTTTGCTCATTTTTAGGGTCATTTTTCTGATATTAAGCTGTATGAGCTCCTTATATATTTTGGCGATTAATCCTTTGTGAGTTGCTTCATTTGCAATCATTTTCTCTCATTCTAAGGGTTGTTTTTAACCTTTAAAAATTTTTTTCCTTTGCTGTGCAAAAACTTTTAAGTTTAATTAAGTCTCATTTCTTTATTTTTGTTTTTATTCCCATCACTCTAGGAGGTGGGTCATTGCAACACTATTTACAATAGCTAGGACATGGAAGAAACTTAGATGTCCATCAGCAGATGAATGGATAAAAAAGTTGTGGTATATATATATATATATATACAATGGAATATTACTCAGCCATAAAAAGGAATAAATTTGAGTAAGTTGTAGTGAGGTGGATGAACCCAGAGCCTGTTATATAGAGTAAAGTAAGTCAGAAAGAGAAAAACAAATATCATATATTAATGCATCTATATGGGGTATAGAAAAATAGTACTGATGCATCTAATTACAGAGAAGAAATGAAGATGCAGACATAGAGAATGGTCCAGTAGACACAGCAGGGGAAGGAGAAGGTAGGACAGGTTGAGAAAATAGCATTAACATATATCCATGATCATGTGTAAAATAGATAACTAGTGGGAAGCTGCTGTATAACACAGGGACCCTAGCCTGGTGCTCTGTGATGACCTAGAGGGGTGGAATAGGGTGGGGATGGAGGTGCAAATATATATAATTATGACTGATTCGCACTGATATACAGCAGAGTCCACCACAGCCTTGTAAGGCAATTATCTTCCAACTGAAAAAAGAATGGAAGGGGAGAGAACATAGCAGAGTAAAGGAGGTAGCATTCACTCAGTCATCATATTTTCAACTAGGTACTGAGGTAACAGCTGTAATGAGACTTGCTGAATGGCCTTAAGTAGAAGAAAGCACGTGTTTTATTTAGCAAATGAGAAAAGATTGATGGGCTTGGAGTGTGAGGTGGAGGAGTTATGAATTGGAACCTCATGGTTGTCGGGAGAAGGGATATACAGAGTTGTTTCCATTGTTTCCATTGTAAAAGCAAAGGGAAGCCACTGAGTGTCAAGTGGGTAGTGATATAGCGGAGTATGTTTCCAAAACTACTGTCTTGGGTGCCTATTTGGAGAAGATGTGCATGAAGGCAAATTATAAAGCCTTTCCCAGGTTGATTGCTCTTTGAGAAAGTTCCACCTTCTCTTTATTTTCAGGAATATTTGGCATTAATTAGGTTGGGTGAAAGCTCAACATTCAGAAAACGAAGATCATGGCATCTGGTCCCATCACTTCATGGGAATTAGATGGGGAAACAGTGGAAACAGTGTCAGACTTTATTTTTGGGGGCTCCAAAATCACTGCAGATGGTGACTGCAGCCATGAAATTAAAAGACGCTTACTCCTTGGAAGGAAAGTTATGACCAACCTAGATAGCATATTGAAAAGCAGAGGCATTACTTTGCCAACAAATGTCCGTCTAGTCAAGGCTATGGTTTTTCCAGTAGTCATGAATGGATGTGAGAGCTGAACTGTGAAGAAAGCTGTGCCAAAGAATTTATGCTTTTGAACTGTGGTGTTGGAGAAGACTCTTGAGAGTCCCTTGAACTGCAAGGAGATCCAACCAGTCCATTCTGAAGGAGATCAGTCCTGGGTGTTCTTTGGAAGGAATGATGCTAAAGCTGAAACTCCAGTACTTTGGCCACCTCATGCGAAGTGTTGACTCATTGGAAAAGGCTCTGATGCTGGGAGGGATTGGAGGAGAAGGGGATGACAGAGGGTGAAATGGCTGGATGGCATCACAGACTCGATGGATGTGAGTCTGAGTGAACTCCGGGAGATGGTGATGGACAGGGAGGCCTGGCGTACTGCGATTCATGGGGTCGCAGTCGGACATGACTGAACGACTGGACTGAACTGAACAGAAACGTATACAACACTACTCTATTACTGTAAAATACTCCATTCTTTGGAGATACCCATCATCCTTCCTTTATAATATCTCAAGCAGTCCACTTGGATAAACTGAGGAATGAATTTGCATTGTGAACTAGACAATAAAGTCAGTGTGCTCTTTATCTAATGTCTGTGTATGTGTGTGAACGTGCACATGTAATTCTTTTTTCCTATGATGAAAAATGTCTCCCTGTTCCCTTCATTTACATTCAAGTCCTCCTTCCATAAAGATTGTGAGAGACTGAAAAATCTATTTACTGTCTTGATTAGATTGGTATATGTTCATTCTACATCTAGAATGATATTTTAAATGGGTTTTCCCATTTACATTCAATTGCACTTTTTATATCTGGATTTGGTGGTGGCGGCACTATTTGTCTGTCAAAATGGGCTATGATGATGTGTGTTTGTTAAAACAACAAGAGAGTTTTAAGAAGCTCTGCATGCCCTCTGCTAGGTGCTTGTGTGGCTCTCGTAGCTTTTTATCAGGTGCAGCATTTATCTTGTAATCCAGCTAGTTTCACACACACACACACACACACACAGCAGCCAGTATTTTTCCATGCACCATATTTTTCCTCTTCTACCTTGAAAACAGTTCACTATGTCTCACGCAGGTGTGAAGACACTGAAGTAGATTTTTTTGGTGAGAAAGTCAAATATGTTACTGTGTCATTTCTCTGGATATAACTGAAGTCTGTAGTGTGAATTTGGGCTCACCAACATGTTGTCTATAGCCAATATACATAATACTTTCAGCCCATAATTTGTAGAACTGAGAAATGGAACCACAGATGACACATACCAAACAATTAGCTTTGTGGAAATAAAGTGTTATAAAACAGTTCTCAACTAAGGAAGGAAAAATTTCTCTCTACCCAGGGGCATGAACGTGGGTGCAGGAGAGGCAGAGTAATGCAGAGGTTAGGTGTGTGCTACATAGAGACAGGCTGGGTGGGTTGTAATCCCGTCTCCACCATTTATCACCTGCATGCCACTGGCCGAAGTCCTTCTTCTCTCTGTGTCTCAGTTATCTGGGCTCTGAAACTGGTACAATAACAGAGTTCACCTCATCTGATTCTGATGAGGATTAGATGAGAGGGAAACTGTGAAGGTATTAGAAGAGTGCCTGGCACAAAGTAAGGGATAAAAATAACATTAATTGATGGTAATCACGTCACATCGATTCAATAAACTGTGTGATTAAGACTCAGACCTTGCAGAGAAACTAAACTTTGCTTAGTTTCCAACTGTTTGCCTGAAATTCTCTGAGTGACAGCACAGGGAGAAAAAAAAAGTATTGGGAAAGACTGACTTATGAAATTCAAATAAGTGACATTTCAAGCTACTGTTTAGTTCTTCATCACTGAAAAACAGCTTATTTTTGCATATTTTAAAGATGAAAGAAAATGCATGCATATTGATTTTAAATTAGGCTTTTGAATGGGGTAGAATTTTTCAAGGGATTTCCAATGGTGGGAAGATGAAACATTCACACCCAGGTGCACATTTTACTGTTTTAGGCTAAAATAAATCATTACAACTGAAGGTATCCCCAAAGCTCCTCACATTGTGGAGAAAAGATTGAGGATATGCATATATATGCATACTTTCTCAAATACCAGATTCAAAATAAGTATCATGACCATACTTTCACTCAGTGGTTTACTAGCAATGAGGATTGTTAAATTTTTTGGTAGCATTGAAATTATTGTTATATTATCCAAAGTAAAAGTGTGATAAAAGGTGATATCTAAGGATTTTACTTGGCTGTAGTCTTACTAATACAGTTCAAAATTTGTGTTTTCCTAAGCAGCAGCTCAGATAACTTTCTGCAATGGAATAATTGTATTAATAATTAAATCATTCAGTTCAGTTCAGTTCAGTCACTCAGTCATTAGACAATGCTTATATCTGAATTCAACAAACTTCCATCTCCCAAGTGCTTTAAATCCTTTTGTGATGAACTGATGGAAGGTTTGATCACTACAGATTAATCTTGTACTGGTCTTCATGTATTGTTATGCTCATCTGGGAAGTCCCTTTCCTCTCTAGCTTTGTAAATTCAATGTGACCAACCTGGTCTTTCTCCAGTACTTCCTAGTCTATGAAGCTTCTCGAACATTCTCTGCTACTAATTATAATAATCATAAATGTTTCTATAATTAAACTACTACTACTAATATCATTACTTCTGCTGTTACCCATTAATATCACTGTCATCATCATCAGTACTTATTGAGTGCTGAAGGTGAGCAAGTTTTATGTCCATCATTATAGTTAATCATCTCAATAGCACTCTGAAAGATACTTGCTAATATTATTCTCTATTTATGGGTAAGAAACTGAGACTTGGAAAGTTTAAATAGTTATCCAAGTTCATTAATGCAAATAAAGATGGACCCAAACTTTAAATTCAGGTGATCTAACTCCAAGGCTTTAATCTCTTATCTACTCTGATTTACTACCCAAATTAATAATTGAGATATTAGATATTTAACTGGTACTTTCTTTATGTTTTAATCTTTATACCTGAAACTTCTATTTCCCCCTAAATATCTTATCTCTCTTTCTTCCTTAAAACTAGAATCTAAAATTAGCTAGGCACATGAATATGACCCCATGTCCTCAATTTCCTGTGAATCTGTGTGAATTGTCTGTGTAATGAGTTGTTAGTGTAAGTTCTCCTTAAAAAAGAGACATTAAATAAAAAGGAGAAGTTCATCATCCTTTAATCCTTTCTTCACTCTCCCAGTTATACTGGGGAGCTGGCGATAGACTAGCCATCAGAATATGATATGGAAGCCACGTGCTAAGGATGGTAGAGAAGCATTACAGAAGACCCCTAGGTCTTTGATGCTGTGCCACACTGAGCAACGCTATACTAACCCTTTCTAGGCTTATTTTACTTGGGGGAAATAAGTTTCTACTGTGTTTATATCTGTTATGTTGAGGTTTTGTTCTCTTAAATATAATCTGATATTGCCTAACACACTCTCAGAGAGAAGAGAGTCTTTTATACAAGTGTGAATACTCCTAATGTTTAAAAGGTACTTGATAAATATCAGACTGCTTTATGATAATTATACATTTCCAAATATCTTTGAGGTCTAAAGTAGGGAAAATCTAGGTCTGTTATACATAAATTTACAAGTGTAGTATATTTGAAGCTCTTAGTTTTGGATCATGTATTAGGCTAATGTTTATTTTGCAGGCACTCTAGTCACTTCTTTCATATTAACACATGGTAAAGTTGATAAAGAGCTATTATACATACTTGGGCACACTCACAGGGCTGATAGAATAACGAAATACATTGAGGGAAAGACGCCCTTTCTGAATTCATGTCATCTCTATTACAGTGGCTTCCCAGGTGGCTCAGTGGTAAATCTTCTCTACCTGGCAATGCAGGTGATTCAGGGTTTGATCCCCGGGTCATGAAGATCCCCTGGAAGAGGAAATGGCAACCCACCTCAGTATTCTTTCCTGAAAAATCTTTTGGACAGAGGCGCCTAGCAGGCTACAATCCATGAGGTTGCAAAAAGAGTTGAACATGACTGAGCAACTGAGCACTGAGCACGTATTACATTAGCCTTAACTGTTGTTATTAAAGAACCTGTCAGCAACTACCGTATAAAATCTTCATTCTAGTAGTTATGTATACTTTTCTTCACTAATCAAGTTTATTGTGATATAGTATTAGAAAACTTCTGGAAGTTAGCACAAACCAAGTCAAGAAGGAAGGCAGCCTAAAAAGTGTCTTCCGACAAGAGCTGTCAATGGTACAGAGCTGAGATTCTAAATAAGAAAGTTCACCATAGAATCATTAAAGAATCAACTCTATGCAGTTCAGTGTTGCTTTTTTCTTGGAAATGTTGTCTAATACTTTACCTTATCAGAATAGAAAACAATCTGGCATTAAAATAGAATGAGGAAAGTATTCATATTCAGTTCTTTGTTCTTTTATTTATTATCTCAACTCTTATTAATAAGTATTTTCCTAGCCCTTGGGTCTTACCTCTGGTGATGTAGGAATAACCAGTATCGACATAAGTCATGCCTGCCTGGACCTTACTTTCTGATGGGTGAAGGCAGACAATAATCATAAAATGCCATGATCTTAANTCTTTTATTTATTATCTCAACTCTTATTAATAAGTATTTTCCTAGCCCTTGGGTCTTACCTCTGGTGATGTAGGAATAACCAGTATTGACATAAGTCATGCCTGCCTGGACCTTACTTTCTGATGGGTGAAGGCAGACAATAATCATAAATAATTGAAAGACTAATATATTTAAAAATAGTGGTTGAGGTTAACAAGATAATGAGATTGAAAGCAATCAGAGACAAAGGAACATCAGGTCAGATCTTTCTGAGGATGTGAGATTTGAGCTGAGACCTAGATGACAAGATATGCCAATCTTATGAAAATTTGGGGAAGAGCCATTTAGACAAGGGAAATAAGAAGTGCACAAGCCTTGAGGCTGGAACAAGCTTCAGTGACTCAGGAGATTGGAGATAACTTCAGAGCTTCAGGAGCAAAGTAGAAATGAGGAGAGTGATAGGTGCTAACATCAGAGGAGTAGGCAGGACTGGATTTTGTAGGACCTGGAAAATCATGGGAAGAGGTTTGAATTTAATTTTCAGTTATTTCAACATGAGAGGCAGTGAAGGAGCAGTTTTATGTTAAAGACCTAAGTTCTTTGGCTGTTTATAGCTTCCAACTTAAACTTGGATTTTTAGGATGTAAACTTCTAAGTTCTCATCTCGTATCTATATCTATATTCTTTAATTGGCCATCAGTGCTGAAACTGTCTGATATTTCACAAATGCTCATGTTAATGGGAATATGAAAGCTGGAACAAGTTATGGGTTCTTGTGGCCTGTGATAAATCATGAATCTTAATTATGAGCTTCTTTTTATTCATGATGAAAGCATATAGAAATAGTAAACTCAGCCTTACCTGTCGATAATGCATTAAGTTGATTAAATATTGATTTTAAGATGACAAGATATGCCAATCTTATGAAAATTTGGGGAAGAGCCATTTAGACAAGGGAAATAAGAAGTGCACAAGCCTTGAGGCTGGAACAAGCTTCAGTGACTCAGGAGATTGGAGATAACTTCAGAGCTTCAGGAGCAAAGTAGAAATGAGGAGAGTGATAGGTGCTAACATCAGAGGAGTAGGCAGGACTGGATTTTGTAGGACCTGGAAAATCATGGGAAGAGGTTTGAATTTAATTTTCAGTTATTTCAACATGAGAGGCAGTGAAGGAGCAGTTTTATGTTAAAGACCTAAGTTCTTTGGCTGTTTATAGCTTCCAACTTAAACTTGGATTTTTAGGATGTAAACTTCTAAGTTCTCATCTCGTATCTATATCTATATTCTTTAATTGGCCATCAGTGCTGAAACTGTCTGATATTTCACAAATGCTCATGTTAATGGGAATATGAAAGCTGGAACAAGTTATGGGTTCTTGTGGCCTGTGATAAATCATGAATCTTAATTATGAGCTTCTTTTTATTCATGATGAAAGCATATAGAAATAGTAAACTCAGCCTTACCTGTCGATAATGCATTAAGTTGATTAAATATTGATTTTTAACTTTAGATCTGTCATTTCTTATTTGATATTATTTAAGATTTGCCTTTTCCTATTTATTGCTCTATATATCCATTTTTAAAACACATCATAGGAAAAGCTGTAGTAAGTTGTTAAATATATGGATAAGAGTAGACAAATGGAGACAAAGTAATATCAAATTGTATGTTTGTAAGCTGGATGGCATCACTGACTCAATGGACAGTGAGTCTGAGTGAACTCTGGGAGTTGGTGATGGACAGGGAGGCCTGGCGTGCTGAGATTCATGGGATTGCAAAGAGTCGGACACGACTGAGCGACTGAACTGAACTGAACTGAACTGAAAGATGTTCTTATATTGTTTGCAAAATCTGGGAGGTATATTCTGCTCATTGGATTTATGTTACGGAATTAAGCATTAGAAGCAGATACACTGCATTGTTTGCAGTATCTAAGAGAAAATAGTATGCACTCATGTCACCTACTCCTCCCAGGAACACAGACATCACCAGTCAGCTTCCTCCAGTAGAACTCAGCCTTAGCCTGAGAAATCTTTTATCATCATGTCCTAAGTAGCTACTACTCATCAGTGGGTTGTCAAGAGAAACGAGCTGATTAGTTGCCCTTGCCTTAAACTGACAAAGATCAAAGAAACTATGAGTCTTTTCCAGGTGTGAAAATTCTTGTTTGCATCTTACAGTAGGGGATAACTTATAAAGAATATAGGCTCCAAGGGACTTAGGGTAAAAGTAATAAAATGATTGACGTACGTGTGCTCAGTTGCTTATTCATGTCAGACTCTTTGCACCCCCATAAACTGTAGCCCACCAGGCTCCTACGTCCATGGAAATTTCCAGGCAAGAATACTGGAGTGGGTTGCCACTTCCTACTCTAGGGATCTTTTCACCCTAGGGATCAAACCTGCATCCCTTGCATCTCCTGCCTTGGCAGACATATTCTTTACCACTAGCACCACCTGGAGGTGTTTAATAAATATTAGATTCCGTATTTTTCCTGGAAACTCAAATGATACTACTTTGGCCTCAGTCATATTGGAGTACTATAGAGGTCCAAAAAGGTTTTTACTCTCAAATAAGACCTTTTCCTCTCCCATTATCAATATTATCTGGACTCTAATTTAGAGGAATATCCAGAGGAAAATACACATCCATACCCCAGATTTACCTGTTTTTATTTTAAGTCAGAAATGTATTGCTTGTTCAAATACATTTACAAGAATTACAGATACTGAACACTGTGGTCTTCAAATAAGTTCTAAAGAAAAAGGGGAAAAGAAGAAGGGAAGAGTTCATTAAAAAGGCCACTGATTTAGGTGAAGAATGCAAAAAAATTAAGATTTTAAGTTTACAATATTTGGGCAAAATATTTAAGTTATTTTTATATTAATTATAATATTAAACCCAATATTATGCAATAAATATATTAATATATTTACATATATTAAATATGTATGAAATATGTTTTATTAAACATAATATTCTAGCATAAGTTATTCAACATAAAATATCGTCTACTCCTTGTGTGGTTTGTATTAAAGAGGGAATAAAAATTTAGGTGAATTCCCACTCATTGTTAAGATGATTTTTTATAATGGGATATATTTCTACATATTTTATATAACTTTTTGAAAGTATCTTTTATAGTAAATGCCAAATTAAAAGCCATCATTTTCTCTCAGTTTTACTGGGAAATAATTAACATTTCACCATATAAGTTTAAGGCATATAGCATAATGGTTGGATTAAAATAGATTGTGAAATGATTGTGACAACTCGGTTACCCTAACATCTATCTTCTCATATAGATACAATAAAAAGGAAATAAAAGGGGGGAGGGAATTCAGTCCTTATCTATGTTTCCTGTTTCTGCTGCTGCTAAGTCACTTCAGTCATGTCCGACTCTGTGCGACCCTGTAGACAGCAGCCCACCAGGCTCCCCCATCCCTGGGATTCTCCAGGCAAGAACACTATAGTGGTTTGCCATTTCCTTCTCCAATGCATGAAAGTGAAAAGTGAAAGTGAAGTCGCTCAGTCGTGTCCGACTCTTCGCGACCCCATGGACTGCAGCCCACCAGGCTCCTCTGTTCATGGGATTTTCCAGACAAGAGTACTGGAGTGGGGCGCCATTGCCCTCTCCTTCCTGTTCTTAGAAGGTTATTTTACTTTATTAGAAACTTTTGAACTTTTTAGTTTATAACTTCTGGAAAATATACATGACTTCTAGCCCCATAGCAAGAAATGTTAATTAAGAGAGTCTGTGATGGGGTGAGTTAGAGGATGGCTTACGCGCATGTCAGAATTTTCTAGTGCTTGTGAGGCATGTGAGTGAGTGAGTGAGTGAGTGAAGTCACTCAGTCGTGTCTGACTCTTTGCGACCCCATGGACTGTAACCTACCAGGCTCCTCCCTCCATGGAATTCTCCAGGCAAGAGTACTGGAGTGGGTTGCCATTTCCTTCTACAGGGGATCTTCTGACCGAGGGATCGAACCGGGTCTCCCGCATTCCAGGCAGACGCTTGAGGCATGTGGGTAATTAAAATATATTGTTATATTTTGTTAACATTGTTTCATTTGCTTTAGAATTTAAATAGGTTTCAATAATTGTATAGGAACCCTCTTTTATAAAAATGAGGTGTGGGCTAAAAATAAATTGATTCAGAAATGCAGCATGTTAAGAGGAGACAACTTTTATTTATTTTTGAGCCCTCAAATTCATGCTGGACACTCAATAAATGCTTGTTGAATAAATGAATAATCTGAATGAAGCTAGAACTCTTAAAACATAAGATGACTGTTCCCCAAATGAAATATAAATGCAAAAAGGTACTTCTATAGATTTTTATTTCCCTATATACTTCCAAACTGCAACAGCTGTTTTATGAAGTATAGGAATATTGCTCTTATTCATTCTCACCATGAAAATGTCTGTTACTGAGCTCTCTAATAGTTTATAATGACCTGTCCCTTCAAGCAGAACTAATCAGCGATTTGGAATCAACCTGCCAATTCTAAAAATGAGACATTACTCATATTGATTTCTTATGTGGCTATCTATCATCTTGTATTGAAGAAGAAAATTGCAATAAGTTAACATTGATGAATGTTAGGAATAAACTTTCAAACCATAGGTTTTGAGTATTACCTACCATGAGGTTCATTTCTTCTTAACACCTAGTGATTGTTTGCAAAGAGAAAGCTAATATTACATTAGAAAATTCATGTGTGTGTGTTAATAATATAATGTATTAATATTCAGTTCAGTTCCGTTCAGTTGCTCAGTCGTGTCCGACACTTTGCGACCCCATGAATCGCAGCACGCCAGGCCTCCCTGTCCATCACCAACTCCCAGAGTTCACTCAAACTCACATCCATCGAGTCGGTGATGCCATCCAGCCATCACATCCTCTGTCGTCCCCTTCTCCTCCTGCCGCCAATCCCTCCCAGCATCAGAGTCTTTTCCAATGAGTCAACTCTTCTCATGAGGTGGCCAAAGTACTGGAGTTTCAGCTTTAGTATCATTCCTTCCAAAGAACACCCAGGGCTGATCTCCTTTAAAATGGACTGGTTGGATTTCCTTGCAGTCCAAGGGACTCTCAAGAGTCTTCTCCAACACCAGAAGTTCAAAAGCATCAATTCTTCAGTGCTCAGCTTTCTTCACAGTCCAACTCTCACATCCATACATGACCACAGGAAAAACCATAGCCTTGACTAGACGGACCTTTGTTGGCAAAGTAATGTCTCTGGTTTTCAATGTGCTGTCTTGGTTGGTCATAACTTTTCTTCCAAGGAGTAAGCGTCTTTTAATTTCATGATTGCTGTCAGCATCTGCAGTGATTTTGGAGCCCCCCAAAATAAAGTCTGACACTGTTTCCACTGTTTCCCCATCTATTTCCCATGAAGTGATGGGACCAGATGCCATGATCTTCGTTTTCTTAATGTTGAGCTTTAAGCCAATTTTTTCGCTCTCCTCTTTCACTTTCATCAAGAGGCTTTTTAGTTTCTCTTCACTTTCTGCCATAAGGGTGGTATCATCTGCATATCTGAGGTTATTGATATTCCTCCTGACAATCTTGATTCCGGCTTGTGCTTCTTCCAGCCCAGCGTTTCTCATGATGTACTCTGCATATAAGTTAAATAAGCAGGGTGATCCACACATCAAAGGCTTTGGCATAGTCAATAAAGCAGAAATAGATGTTTTTCTGGAACTCTCTTTGTTTTTTCCATGATCCAGCAGATGTTGGCAATTTGATCTCTGGTTCCTCTGCCTTTTCTAAAACAGGCTTGAACATCTGGAAGTTCACGGTTCACTTATTGCTGAAGCCTGGCTTGGGTAATTTATTATACTACATGAAATACATCAGGTGAAGGACAAATACCATTGTGTGCGTGTGTGTGTGTGTATACATGTGCATGCACACGCATGCTCAGTCACTTGAATTGTGTCTGTTTGTAACCCCATGAATTGTAGCCCACCAGGCAATGGCACCCCACTCTAGTACTCTTGTCTGGAAAATCCCATGGACAGAGGAGCCTGGTAGGCTGCAGTCCATGAGGTCGCTAAGAATCGGACACGACTGAGCGACTTCACTTTCACTTTTCACTTTCATGTATTGGAGAAGGAAATGGCAACCCACTCCAGTGTTCTTTCCTGGAGATTCCCAGGGATGGGGGAGCCTGGTGAGCTGCCATCTATGGGGTCGCACAGAGTTGGACACGACTGAAGTGACTTAGCAGCAGCAGCAGCAGCAGGCTACTATTTCCATGGGGGTCTCCAGGCAAGAACACTGGAGTGAGTTGCAATGCACTCCTCCAGAGGATCTTCCCGACCCAGGGATCGAATCCGTGTCTCCTTCATCTCCTGCATTGCAAGCAAATTATTTACTGCTGAGCCACCAGGAAAGCCCAGAAAAAAGTCTTAATTCCACTAAAATTGGTATATTTAAGTATTATTTTGGGCTTCCCTGGTGGCTCAGCAGTTAAGAATCCACTTGCAATGCAGGAAATGTGTGATCCATCCCTAGGTTGGGAAGATCCCCTGGAGAAGGAAATGGCAATGGCAACCTACTCCTGTAATTCTGCCTGGAGATTCCCCATGGGCAGAGGAGCCTGGTGGGCCTCAGTCCATAGGGTCACAAAGCGTCAGACATTACTGAGTGACTAAGTACAGCATGGTTTAAAATGTTATTTAAATAGTAATTATAAAATTTACCATCCTTATTGTGTTGACTTGAGGGTATATACAAGTGTCTTGAAAAGATACTTTTAAGAGATTTGGAGATTCATCAAACAAAAGTAAAACTATTCTATTTCTGAGTATTTATCAAAAAAACATAAAAACACTAATTTGAGAAGTTATATGCACTGCATCATGGGCTTCCCTGGAGGTTCATTGGTAAAGAATCTGCCTGCAGTGCAGGAGATACAGGTTCAATCCCTGGGTCATGAAGATCCCTTGGAGAAGGAAATGACAACCCATTCCAGTATTCTTGCCTGGAGAATCCCGTGGACAGAGCGGCCTGGTGGGCTACACTCCATGGGTTCGCAAGAGTCAGACATGACTTAACAACTAAACCACCACCATGCACCGCTATGTCCATTACCGCAAGATATGGAAACAGCCTATTGATGGGTGAATAGTTAAAGATGATGTGAGGGGTGTATGTGTGTGTGTATGTGGAATGTTACTGAGCCATACGAAAAATACAGTCCTGTGAACTGCAACAACAATGACCTTGAGTGTATTAATATTATACTACATGAAATATGTCAGGTGAAGAAGAACAAATACCATATGATTTCACTCATATGTGTAATTTTTAAAAAAAGCAAGTGAACAAAATAAATAAAGCAGAACCAAACTCATAGACACAGAGAGAAGATTTGTGGTTACCAAAAAAATAAGAGGATTAGGGGTGCATGTAATGGGTGAAGGGGGTCAACTGTATGGTGACTGATGGCAGCTAGGCTTGCAGTAGTGATCACTTAGTAGTATATGTAGATGTCAAATTATAATCATGTATCCTTTCAATTTGTAAAATAAAACATGCTGATAGCTATTTTTGTAAGGAAGAATTTATATTGTTCTGTAAATTGTTTGTAGAGAATATCTGAACCTATTAGTTTTCTTACACAGAGCAGAGATCAATGCCAGTAAAGTCATTCTCATGGGGACAGTTAGTATCACATGGAGAAAATCTCTTGACCAGTTTGCAACTCAAATCCTAAACCACTAACTCAAAAGATCGAGGCTGCAATGCAGAGAGATAGTAAAGAAGTAACTGGCTTAATGCAAAGTCATCAACATAAATTATAAAAAATAATAAAACATAATACTTAGAGTTGGATCAGAAAAGTGTTATCTTCACATTTGATAAACATTCTAAAAAGGGTATATATTATAAATGATTACAAATTCCAAATCCCAGACAGCATTGGTACTAAAGTTAATGCACTCTTTTATAGTGAATAAATTTATCTATGGGAAATCAATCTAGAGATGTGCTACTAAACTCTGCATACCTATCTCCCTCAGGCAAATTTTGATCTCAAATGCAAAACAATTAATCTTCTTTATTTTTCTTTCTGACATTCATGTGACTTTGAGCTAATGATCTATAACTTGATATAAGAAACAAAATAATTGTCAGGCTTATTTTTGACTCAACTCAAAAAAATGATTTTTCAATGAATTATTATAGTACATCTAGATAAGAACTAAATCAATATGTATTATTCTCTATCATTAAAAATATCAAAGATTAAGAGCATATATTACTTATTGTAAAGATATGTTTTCTATTATCTTTTCTCTTAAAAATTTAAAATTTGGAACATATCTATGAATTTAACATAGTATCTACTACTTTTTATATTTAGGTATATGTCTATGTTTTTTTGATGTTACTTTTTTAAAAAGTTTATTGAAGTACAATTGATTTACAGTGTTGTGTTAATTTCTACTTTATAGCAAAGTGACTCAGTTATATATATATATACATATATGTATATATATATACATATATATACACATATGTATATATATATATACATATATATACACACACATATTCNCCGTTTTTTGGGGGGAGGAACCAGTGTTTCTGATGGTCTTGTCTGATACTCCATAGTTTTGCATTTCTTCAGCTGATGGCTTTGAAGCTAATGTTATCGATCACCATGTAGTAGGGTTCATCATCCTGGGGAAAATGAGGTTACTGACTCCATTGCCTTTTGTCTAGCATATGCTTTGATGCTGTCTCTTATACACATCTAGATGTGTATAAGAGACAGATATATATATATACATATATATACACACACATATTCTGTTTCATATTTTCTCCATTATGGTTAAGCATATGGCTTATCACAGGATATTGAATATAGTTCCCTGTGCTATACAGTAGGACATTGTTTGTCAAAGATGAATTGTTTATAGGTGTGTGGCTTTATTTCTGGACCCTCTGTTCTGTTCCATTGGAGAAGAAAACGGCAACCCACTCCAGTATTCTTGCCAGGAAAGTCCTCTGGACAGTTGAGCTGGGTGGCCTACAGTCCACAGGGTTGCAAAGAATTGGACACAATTTAGGACTTAGCGACTGAACAAGAAACAGTTCTGTTCCATTGGTCCATATGTATATTTCTGTACCAATACCACACTATTTTAATTACTATAGCTTTGTAGTGTTGTCTGAAGTCTGGGAAGGGTCTGGCTTCTCCTTTCTTCTTTATCCTCAGAATTGCTTTGGCAGTTATAGTCCTTTTATTGTTCCATTTTAGGATTATTTGCCCTCGTTCTTTGAAAAATGTTATGGGGAATTTAATAAACATCTCACTAAATCTGTAGATTACTTTGGGTAGTATGTGTCTAATTATGTGTTTTTAACAATGAAAATAATTCCATATAATTTGATTATTTGTTTAGCTGCTCAAGTTTCATTTTCAATGTACTCTTATTATATTTTCATTAATTATTCCCAAAGAATATTTGAATAACTGCATGGAACCTACTTAGAATACTAACATACTGCCTTAGAGGATTTTGAGGGTTTGTCAAAATCAAACTTGAAAGAAGCAGTGGTTTAGATTGGACTTTTTGCCAGTTACCACAGGTCACTATGCCAAAGCCCTTGACTATGTGGATCACAACAAACTCTGGAAAATTCTTAAAGAGTTGGGAATACTAGACCACCTGACCTGCCTCTTGAGAAACCTGTATGCAGGTCAGGAAGCAACAGTTAGAACTGGACATGGGACAACAGACTGGTTCCAGATCAGGAAAGGAGTACATCAAGGCTGTATATTTGTCACCCTGCTTATTTAACTTATATGCAGAGTACATCATGAGAAACACTGGGCTGGAAGAAGCACAGGCTGGAATCAAGATTGCCGGGAGAAATATCAATAACCTCAGATATGCAGATGATACCACCCTTATGGCAGAAAGTGAAGAACTAAAGAGCCTCTTGATGAAAGTGAAAGAGGAGAGTGAAAAAGTTGGCTTAAAGCTCAAGATTCAGAAAACAAAGATCAGGCATCTGGTCCCATCACTTCATGACAAATAGATGGGGAAACAGTGACAGGCTTTATTTTGGGGGGCCCAAATCACTGCAGATGGTGACTGCAGCCATGAAATTAAAAGACACTTACTCCTTGAAAAGAAAGTTATGACCAACCTAGACAGCATATTAAAAAGCAGAGACATCACTTTGCTAACAAAGGTCCATCTAGTCAAAGCTATGGTTTTTCCAGTAGTCGAGTATGGACATGAAAGTTGGACTATAAAGAAAACTGAGTGCTGGAGAACTGATGATTTTGAACTGTGGTGTTGGAGAAGACTGTTGAGAGTCCCTTGGACTGCAAGGAGATCCAACCAGTCCTTCCTAAAGGAAATCAGTCCTGAATATTCATTGGAAGGAGTGAATATTCCTTCCAATGTTGAAGATGAAGCTGAAACTGCAATACTTTGGCCACCTGAAGAACTGACTCATTTGAAAAGACCTCAGTGCTTGGAAAGATTGAAGGCAGAAGGAGAAGGGGAGGACAGAGGATGAGATGGTTGGATGGCATCACTAACTCAATGGACATGAGTTTGAGTGAACTCTGGGAGTTGGTGATGGACAGGGAGGCCTGGTGTGCTGCCGTCTATGGGGTTGCAAAGAGTCAGACATGACTGAGCAACTGAACTGAACTGACAGGTCATATCCTATAGATCTTCCAAAGTAGACAGGAGAGACACAGGTATGATCCATATCTTATGTCACAATCATAACCATTTTATAAAAGTGTCCTCATCACTAAAGTATTAACGGTTTACCAGGAAAGATCCATCAATACACTTAATTTTGTTGATGAAAAAAAAGATGTCAGTTGATTCATACTCATAAATTAGTTGTCTTCAGTTGAACATCGCATGCAAATCCATTGACAATGTTTGAACCAAGTTTTAGAAATACATACTGTATTTTGCTTGGCATTGCTCTCTGAATGCTTTTTTAGCATTTGAGATTGTGTATGGCAGAAACTGCCTTGATTATGTTCCATAATGAGGATATATCAGAGATGTTACCGCTACTTGTGAATCACTAGGTTGGAATAACTAGTTCCTGAAATTGGCCATCTTTATTTCAAAAAATGTCTACAAATTTTATGGATAACTGGTGTTTCAGAAATTGTTATTAAACAACCAGGATTTTTTAGTACCAAGTTTCTCATTTAGAGTATTATGATCCATTGCAATTCAAAGTTATTGAACCGATTAATTAAAACCATCATGATTCCTCCAAAGGCCAAGTTTCTGGTCCCACTTTCAAAGGTTAACCATACTGTCAACCTAATCATTTATGAACATTGTAAAGATTATGATAGAGATGTGGTAATTACATAATATTTAATAAAGAACCCTTAAAATATAATGCTCAATATAGAACCCTTAAAAGAACAGTACTTGTCAAAAATGGAAGGATATTTGGTAATAGTAGGAACGAGCAGCTGTTGAATCAAGGAAAATGATGTCAATGAAAATGCAATATTTCAAGTTTATAGTGCTGAAAGTAATTTATTTTTTTAATTAAGTATCAATAGTGTCAGATTCAGTTAGTAATATGTACAAGGGTTTCTTTGTGAATTGAGAAATATCTTTATTCAATTTGACATATTCCAGCCATTCTTAGTCAATAGCTCCCTCTTTAGACATATGGGAGTTATCGACATTTATTTATGCTTTGGAAAATCAAATTTACAGGGACTTTTGTGTAAGTACTTTTTGAAATTTAATCACTATATTAACTTTGGAACAAAAAAATATACTTATGGAACACATAAAATCTATGGGAATAAAGGGTTGAAAATGAATGATAGTAATAAAGTACTGAAATCAGAGTGAAATTCATGCTTAAATAGATTAGTTCCATACTTTATACAGTGATTCCAGTGGCAATAAACCCTAGACATTTCAAAAGCTGTAGTCTAGTTTCAATCTACCTGATAAGTAAATATTTCAAAATCTAAACTTGGGGGCTTATTTTTAAATTTGGCAATGTTTACTCTCTTACTTGTCAGCTTTCATTCTTATGAGATTGGGTTACCTTCTTTTAGTTTCAATGATTGTAAGTTTCTGTCATCAACTGGAATATTCTTTATTACAATCTGAAGCCATTATTATGCTCAATTAAGGTTGCTTCTCTCTTTCTCTTTAAGTAACATATTTATTTCTCTGAATTAGAAATCCAATAGATTTCAAGACTTTTTTAAAATTTAAAAATTGCCACAAAAGTTCTAAAAGGGGCTTAATTAAATATCATTATTAATTGTACTATTGTACAGCTATAACCTCACATTACTGAATGAACTTCCTTTTGCCTGTTTGTCTATAGAAGTATATTTTTGTATAAAATTGGAATGAAGCTGGACATATGGTTTTACATCTTTTCAAAAAAATTAATATTATAACAACAGCCATTAGTTATACATTATATGCATTCCCCCATGTAATTAGCTATCTTTTAGAAATACCAGTGGAAGTTTCTGAATAATGTTTCATCAAATGAAAATACCAAATTGATTTAGACATTGTCACACATTTAGAATATTACTGAGATGAATGTCTTTACACCTATATCTTTGAATGGCTTTCTGATTATTTTCTTAAATAGTTTCCTGGAAGTCAAGTGTTTGAGTAGAAGGACAAGACACCTTTGATATATTGCCAAGTAGCTTTTCAGAGTGACTGTACAAAGAATTACTCCTAAAAATAGATTCTGATTTGAATGATTTAATTGATTATTTTAAGTAAGAATTTAATTCACCAAGCCCTCCTCTGCACATCCTCACACCCCCAAAATAGTCCCCCACCATAGTAACCATCCTATTGACTGTTTATGAATACACTGCTTTAAAAGAAAGAGAAAATGCAGATTTCTACTAGAAGTATGTAATAGATATCCTGGTGGCATTTAACTGAGGTGTTTCCAGTTATTATTTAATTTGCATTTTAAAAGCATTTATTATAAGTTAATGAATCAATTGATACTCCAGGGAACATTTAATAAGATTTATTACCTTATAAAATTTATATGCCTCTCAGCTAAATAACCAAGATTATAATTATTAGCAGTTGCATAATTACATTTGTGGTAATTCTAGAGATGACCAAAGATAGAAAATATCTATAACATTTTATATTTAATGTAGACATAGGTGGCTTTAACATGTGATTTAAAACATATTCATAATTTCAGAGTACTTGTATTCATTTTTTTAATTTGAAAGGTATTTTAAAAATCTATTAAAAAATAGTGTAAGTCCTTCATGATAGCAGTAGAGCAGAGCAACTGAAAAGGCAATTAATTAGAACATGTTAAAATTCAGAGTTTGAGATGCCACATTGCACAAGTAATCTCTTGTTTCCTTTGATTGAAAGGTAGAAGGC
This sequence comes from Oreotragus oreotragus, assembly GCA_006410675.1. Taxonomy (NCBI): domain Eukaryota; kingdom Metazoa; phylum Chordata; class Mammalia; order Artiodactyla; family Bovidae; genus Oreotragus; species Oreotragus oreotragus. The sequence goes on along the minus strand of SJYX01003764.1, from coordinate 615,426 downwards.
TCCTAACCTCCTACAACGTATCTTCTGAGTTTTATAAGCTGTTCTTGGGCCAGTCCTTCTCATTCATTCTCACTGCACTGTGCGTGACTTCAGGAACTGAAAGCAGCCTTACGACCTAGCCAAAGGAACTTTTCTCTTAGCTACCCACCCTCTTTCCTCCTTTCCTCTTTCCCTGTTCAACCGCTACTGTGAGACCCACTGGACTCGCTTTCTTCCTGAAACCTTCAGCATCATTGTCTCCTCATAACGTTGCCTTCCTGATCTTTCACTGTATTCAGTCGTATCACACACCTTCCTGTCCTTCTTATGCCTAGTCATCCATTCTTCTCGTATATGATATGGTGCAGAAGACTTGGCCACCCGACTTGCTTTGGACCATGGGACATAAGCAAATGTGATACAAGCAGAAGCTTGAAAAGCACTTGCATGCCACCCCGCTATTGCTGCTGGAGACTCTTCTACTGCAAGTCACTGTGCTTACCAGTAAGGTTGAGTGACCCATGCATCCTAGATGGGCCATTCTGGTTAATGCCTCCCATACCAATCACTACTCAAACTACATGCTACCTAACTGCAGCCACATGAGAGACCCTCAAGAGAGAAAAGATGAAGATTTTTTCCCCTGCTGTGTAGGTCCAAAATGCATGTGTAAAGAATCGTGAGTAAATAAAATGATAAGTCAGTAAGTTTTGAAATACTATTTTAATGTAGCAAATGATTACAATTATCTTCCAAACATCTCAGATCTGTTTCCTCATCTATACAGTGAGGAATCTAACCCCTTGTTGACTGGACCAAATGACATACCATAATAACATAGCCCGTAGAGTATAGCGTCTGGACTCATGCTGTCCAATTTCAACCTTGGTTCCATTCAGTACTGTTTCATTTATTCCTGTTTTCTTAAAATAGCAAACTATTTTGAATCTCTGTAGCTCAGTTTTCTCATTTAAATATGTGTATAATAAGAGTACCTTTATATCAGGAGTACCTTTATAGCTTTCACTTCAAGTGACAGAAAACCTGATTTAGGTTGGCTTAAGAAAAATAGGAAGATGGCTTAATTAACTAAAAAAGGAAAGGATAGCCTGTCACCAGGTCCTTTCTGCTTTCAGGAGATTGAACAACACCATTAGAATGTTGTCTCTTTCAAGGTATCAACCCCACTCTCCATGTTACTATCATTGTCAGTTTTCATGAAGTATTGAGATGGCTGCCAGTATCTCCACATCTACAACATTTTAGGTTAAGTCCTATGAAAAAGTAAAGACTTTCATAAATACCTACGAAAGTCTTATTAAGTCCTATTAAGTTGTGTGCCTACCACATGGTCAGGACAAACAAATCTGACTTTTGTGTTCAACCTTGAACCTACAGTTAGGAGTTGGTAGAGGCCACAAAGACTAACAGTGGACAAGAGTGGTTATCCAGAGAACTGTCAGAGTAACGTTACCTGAAAAGGCCGACTTATAAAAACAATGGATGTCTTTGCCATTTATTCCATACAAAACAGTTAAATGACCAGTGAATGCAAACACCTAGTGCTGAGGATGGTACATGGTAAGAACTCAATATCATCTGTAAATATTAATGTGAACATGCACAAAAAAATGCATGTTTTATATCTTGATGGTGATGGTCACATAAATTTGCCCATGTTATAAAGTTACACGGAACTAAATACATACACATACACATGAGTGCATGTATAGCTGGTGAATTAAGGTCTGAAGTAAGGTTAGTGTTGATTTTTTGCCTTGATACTATGCTATAGTTATGCAAGATGTTACCATTATGATAACTGAGTGAAGGGTACACAGTGTCTCCATGTTATTTCTTATAATTGTTTGTTAATCTGCAATTGTGATGGTGTGGTGGGGGGTTGGGGGGAGGTGGGAGAGGGTTCAGGATTGGGAACATGTGTACACCCGTGGCGGATTCATTTTGATGTCTGGCAAAACCAATACAATATTGTAAAGTAAGAAAAAAAAAATAATAATAAAAAGAAAAAAAAAGAAAAACACCAAGCATAGGATCAGACATATGGTTGACATGAAAGGCAGGTATTAACAATCATCTTCTGAATTCTAGAGTAATGAATACCTTGCTTTAAAAATAAAAACTTAGTTCTAACCTCTTCCAAGAAATCTTTCTGGTTTCTGCAGTTGGAACCCCTTTGTTTTCCTATTGTGCTATTTTTATAATAGTGTTTCTGTAGCACCAACCAGGGACAGCTGAGTATCAGAGTTCCTCATTTATGTATTTGTCTCAATAGATTATGAGTTCCTGGAAGGCAAGGAATATGTTATTTTTGCATATTTATCCATTCATGTGTTCATTTGCATTTTGTATCTTCTCAAATCTCTCAGCACAGGTTTTTTCCAATATTGCACTTTCAGAAAAAATGTTAAGACTTGATAATCACAGGCAGGAACATATATATTTCATAGCTATAATGATTATCAACAAAAGACACTATGTATGATTTTTAATTACACTTATATCAGAACTGTTTTTCAGTGGCTAATATCATTTTTTCTGAACCAGTTGTCTTTGGGTGTTTTCTAAAATCAGTGTTCAAAGAGATTCTGAAGATAGGAGATATCTACTGAGAAAGAGTTTTATTTTACAAGAGCCTGGGGATCTGAGATTAGCTTTTGAATGATCATCACAGTGGAGCTTCAGTTCCCTTTTTATTTAGGTGTTGTGGGTTTCTGTCATAGAGATTTTAAGTAGAAAGGAGTTCATGATCTCCTCCTAAGGAGTTTGATAGTCAAGTGAATTTTTAGAACCAATGGAAAAAAAAAGGGCCAAGTGAGTTTTTTAATAGAGGATTACTCTTCCAGAAGTCGACTGTAATTCTCATATATATATAGGTTCTCTGACCATGGCTGAGTGAACAGATAATAGCCTGTTTAGAAGCATTCGCCTTTATTCAGTGAAGGGCATTCTGTCCTCCCACCAACCACACTTTTTTCGTTCATCACGCCCACCAAATAAGAATGATGCCAAGTTCACAAGTAGAAAGCGAGACCATTAACATATCAAGCACTTCCAAGATCAAAATACTGCATACAGCGTGTGTGTTTTAATGAAAATCTAGATGCAGCAGCAGCTGAAGTCTGTGTTGTGTGAGGTTCCAAGTTAAAAGGGCTATTTAAAAGAGGAAAAAAAAAAAGCTCTTGTAAAATAAAAATAAGAAGTAAAAATTGCTTCTTATATTTGGAGCCAATTAGTTTCCTATGTTACAACATATACATCAATGTCAAACTACTTTAGAGGAAGATGGAGTATGCATTCCTCAGCCTGAAATTCCTTTTGCCTTTTTGCCAGGGGTATTTACCTGCTATGTCCTGTTTCTGCTATAACTGTCCTGAAAGATGGTCATTCCATTTATTTGGAACCCGTTTTTTGGGGGGAGGAACCAGTGTTTCTGATGGTCTTGTCTGATACTCCATAGTTTTGCATTTCTTCAGCTGATGGCTTTGAAGCTAATGTTATCGATCACCATGTAGTAGGGTTCATCATCCTGGGGAAAATGAGGTTACTGACTCCATTGCCTTTTGTCTAGCATATGCTTTGATGAGTTCATATATTTTTTCCCCTTTCTTTAGCTTACCTTTTTCTATTCACCTTCCTAACACCTTACTTATAGAGGCAGAGAAATACAACCTCAGGCAAGAAAGGTTAGGGAATTACAAAAGAAAGGGAAAATATTTTGAGGCTGAAGAATTTCATCATTTGTCCTACAAAAAACCTGTATTAGTTTTCTATTGCTGTGTAACAAATAGCTCTAAACTTGGTGGTTTAAACCAGCATACATTTATTATTGTGATGTTCCCATGGGTAAGGGGTCCAGACATGGCTTAGGTGGATATTCTCTTCATGGTCTCAGAAGCCTACAAACCAAGGTGCTGGTGGCAGCGGGTAGGTCACTCTAAGCTGAGGCTCAGGGTTGTCTTCCATACTTGTTGAAGATATTGACAAACATCAGTTCCTTGTTGCTATTGTACTGAGGTCCTCAGCTCTCAGAGGCTGCCCTCTCCCTAGGTACGTGGGAGCTATTTGCTTTCTTCCTTCTGGCTAGCAGAAAGTCTTTCTACAGCTTTGCCTTCTTTTAAGGACTCACAAAATTAAGTCAGACCAGCCAGTATTTTCTCCCTTTTGATTAATTCAAAAGTCAACTGATTATTAGTCTAATGACAGGAATGATATTGTCACATATTTCCAGGTCTCACCTACTATTAGAAGGACATTTATACAAGTGCATGAGTCGTCAGGGACCAGGGATCATCTTAGAATTCTCACTACCACAAGATCAATACCTGCCTTGTTCATCTTTCCCTAATTCTTAGAACTGAACCTGACACTTTATATGCAAACCAAAAAAATTTACTAAAAATGGAATTAATTACTTTTCCCATTTTTTGAATTATTATAAGGGATAGAATTTCAAGTTCCTTATTATTATTTATCTTACAGATGAATCATTCCGTTTAGACTGACAAGTCTCCCAGATTTTTCAGTGATGGCTTATATAAATATTTGCCACTGTACGCAGAGCATTGCAAGCTAGGCAATGTCTGGACTGATTAGTGATAGATTCTTAAGAGTTATTCTGTTAAAGGGAGAGAGCTCATGGTTGCTTTTCATTGATGAAAATCAGTGCCCATCTCCAGGCACAGATTTCTCTGTTCAATCACTAGAGAAATATGAGTGGCTATACGTTTATTTCTCTATTTTTACATGTTTGCTTGCTCGTAGCTAACAGATATGCCATGTTTTTGAAGGATAATTTGCTGTGTGCTATTTTCAGTCGCTCAGTCATGTCAGACTCTTCTTGACCCTGTGGATTGCAGCCTGCCAGTCTCCTCTGCCCATGCAATTTTTCAGGCAAGAATACTGGAGTGGGTAGCCATTCCCTTCTTCAGGGGATCTTCCCAACCCAAGGATCGAACCAGTGTCTCTTGCGTCTTCTGCATTGGCAGGTGGGGTCTTTACCAGTGTGCCTCCTGGGAAGCCTAATATTTGCTAGTCCCTCTTTTTTTATTGTGGCTTATGGCTCAGCATGTAGGGAATAGGTTTCCACTTTTATAAATTGCAAAAAGAGACAGTCCTAAGGTTTCCTTTGGGTTTTGCATAGTGCTATGAATTGCAGAATTGGTTATAGAATAATAGCTAGGGACACTGGTCACATTAGAAAACAGTATTCTTTTGTTGAGAGGTCCTTAGGGACCATATATATACATTTTAATGTTCGTATTCAAATATATATTTCATATTCATTTTTACCTTATGTTTAACATGAGAACATTTCATATTCCTATATATTTCCATAGAGGTAATACACATGTATGTATGAGTGTGAAAGCGTATGTGAATGCATTTTATACAGCTTAGTAAAGTGTGAGTCCCTTTAGGAATGAGGCTCTGACTATAAACGCAGACAATCTGGGTAATTCAAGGGCACTGAAGGAAGAGTTCCTGTGTCTTTAAAGACCTTTCTCAACTTTTTCAGACCAGATTCCACACTTGGCTTGGGCAATTGTAGTGTTAGGAACAAACCCAGGCCTAGAAGCTACTATTAACCACCAGCCTTCTTAAGCCTGAGAGTCCCCATCTGTAAAATAGAAGACGAAATAGCATTATTTTCTTAAGAAGACATTTGAGAGTAAGTCAGAACACACACATCTCTGAAGTTCTTAGGACCTAACATCTTCAAGCTAGAGAATCCCCACCTCTAATACATGGTGAGTACTCAATACAAGGGTTGTAATTGCTCATAATTGTGGTTGAGAAGAATGTGCTTTGTAAATTGAAATTCCCTTTACAGATGTCAGAACATATTTCTAAATAGTAAAGGAAAAGCCTGTTACAAGAAATAGCAACCAATTAAGCTTGTTTTACATTAGCATGCTCACCTTAAAGTGATAAAATCACTAAATGGGTTCAAGTTCCGAAGTGTGTATCTCAAATTTACTCACGTCCTCTGTCTCTATGACCAGTATGCCTAGTCCAAGCCACCTACCTAAAACAAGCATCTCTAAGGCACTTACTAAGAGTTAATTAACATTTCTCTTTTTTACTTTCCTCATGGAAATAGTAATAGCACCTACCTTGTAGGATTTGTTATGAGCAGTTTATAAGTTATGAGTTAAGTAACTTTGACAAGTACCTAGCACATAGTACATCATGCAAAATGCTGAGCTGGATGAAGCACAAGGTGGAATTAAGACTTCCGGGAGAAATATTAATAACCTCAGATATGCAGATGGCACCACCTTTATGGCAGAAGACAAACTAAAGAGCTTCTTGAAGTGAAAAGACTGGCTTAAAACTCAACATTCAAAAAACGAAGATCATGGCATCTGGCCCCATCACTTAATGGCAAGTAGATGGGAAAACAATGAAAAACAGTGACAGATTTTATTTTCTTGGGTTCCAAAATCACTGCTGATGGTGACTGCAGACGTGAAATTAAAAGATGCTTGCTCCTTGGAAGAAAAGCTATGATCATCCTAGACAGCATATTAAAATGCAGAGACATTACTTTGCCATCAAAGGTCTGTCTAGTCAAAGCTATGGCATTTCCAGTAGTCATGTGTGGATGTGTGAGTTGAACTATAGCGAAAGCTGAGCACCAAAGAATTGATGCTTTTGAACTGTGGTGTTGGAAAAGACTCTTGAGAGTCCTTTAGACTGCAGGGAGATCCAATTAGTCCGTTCTCAAGGAAATCAGTCCTGAATATTCATTGGAAGGACTGATGCTGAAGCTGAAACTCCATACTTTGGCCACCTGATGTGAAGAACTGACTCACTGGAAAAGACCCTGATTCTGGGAAAGATTGAAAGCAAGAGGGGAAGGGGATGGGATTATCAACTCAATGGACATGAGTTTGAGCAAGCTCTGGGAGTTGGTAATGGACAGGGAAGCCTGGTTTGCTGCAGTCCATGGGGTCGCAAAGAGTCGGACATGCCTGAGTGACTGAACTGAACTACCATATAGTAAGTCCTTATTTAATCTTAGCGTAAAATGAGGATTTTAAAAGCTAAGTCTATAGTCGTTATAGTCCAACTCATACATCCACAGGATCCAGGAACATGTATTCCAAGAATACTTGTGAATACTTTCATTTTTTTTCCAAAATTTCATTTTTAGTTATTTCACTTAATCTTCTGATTTGTGTTTGATTTTCACCTACTATGAATGTTAAATTGTAAACTAAGCAGAAAACTTTAAATTTGTGACCCTCCTCTCAGCTCAATCCAGACCTCTCTGGGGCCGGAGGGCTTCTCATGCCCATGCATTGGCCAAAAAACCTTCCTTTCATCCGTAAGTTAAAGGTTACATGGCAGAGTGCACAGTCCCTGTCCCCAGGACCCTTGCATTTCACCTTGAATCCATCTCTAATAACTGCGCACCCCTGGACAAGTCACTTAAGACTATCTCCGCTTCAGTTTTCTCCTTTGAAAAAGTTGGTTTGATAATAATATTATCTATCAGGTAGGATTAATATGAGGTTTGTATGGCTATTTGTAAAAGTTAGAATAGTACTTGATACTTACATGGTATATGAATGTGTGTTCTCAGATGCTCAGTCGTGTCCTTTGTGACCCTCCTAGACTGTGGCCCACCAGGCTCCTCTGTCCATGGGATTTCCCAGGCAAGAATACTGAAGCGGGTTGCCATGCCCTCCTCCAGGATCTTCCGGATCCAGGGATTGAACCCACATCTCTTACATCTCGTGCATTAGCAAGAAAACTCTTTACCACAGCTCCACCTGTGAAACCCTACCTGCTATATTAGTATTTGTTAATCAATCATAATGAAAATATCTTTTTAAAATAAATATTCCTACAGATATTGGCCTCAGTTATTTCTCACTTCAAACAACTCTCTTAGTAGCAAGAAAAAAGTATATTTATGCTTCAATTTCTGGCATATAAAATCTAAATTTTAGAGATTTGGGAGTTTGTCAAGGCTTCTTATAATGAACCCTTTTGTATATCAAAGTACACAACAAGACTGTCCAGGAAAGAAGATTAAGATGGAAGACTCAAGTTGTCTCTCCTAAAAGGGGCACTTCACCTTCTCCATTACCACCAGGAAGGAGGTCAGTGACTGAAGTTTGAAGATGATGAATTTCTTGGCAGGGACTTGGGAATTGCTATACTATTAGAACTTATACAACCTGAATAAAAGCTTTTCTCTGAATTAGGATGGGATTGAGCTTTACCTGATTCTCATGGTGTGATTATTCCACAGTCACAAAACCTCATGTCATCCTAATAATGTGTTTAAATTTGCAACACTCAAAGTTCCAGTGGGCATAACCAAGAAGTGAGATCCTGGAAATTGTGACAGTCGGTATTTCCATCCTTTCCATTCCTTCCTAAGCACATCTTCCTTTTGTTTTTTCCAAATTCCATGTTCCCTCACTTTTGCTCCTCTTTCTGCTAATGTATTCTGATTTCTCCCCTATCCTTAGATCCCCATGAAAACAAAAAAATGAGGAGTGTGGTAGAAAAGACATAATGCAATAATTTCTTTTAAGCTTACCTAATTTATTTTACTAGGCTTTCCTTAAGTTAATTTAAGCTCTAGACACATTTGCCAATACTTTCTTTCAAAATACATCCTTTTCCACAAATAATACAAACAGAAGCATAGTCATAATTACTTTTCTGTCATTTCATTCTCAAAATAACTTTGCTTAATTTGAAAGAAAAAAATAAGAGTATTGTTAAAAAATAACTAATGAAAAAGTTCAGGTTATGGAAGGGATATTATTCCAGTTCAAAGACATTTCATTTTTGAGAAATTGCATAGCATTTAAATGCCTGGGAATTGCTGTATTAAGTAGGTGCACATTTGCTGAGTTTAGAATATCATACTTTTTTTTAAAAAAGGGAAGATTTAGCTGAGTGTCAACACCTGGTCTGGATTGCTATAGAAGCAATCACTCATACATTTTAGAGCATTAACCATTGCCAACATCTACCACTGTCTACAAGCTATTCAGGGCTTATCCAATGCTCAGCAGTAAAGAATCTGCCTGTGATACAGGGCCCTCAGGAGACACAGGTTCGATCCCTGGGTCGGGAAGATTCCTTGGAGGAGGGCATGACAATCCACTCCAGTATTCTTGCCTGGTGAATCCCTGGAGAGAGGAGTCTGGAGGGCTACAGTTCATAGGGTCACAAAGAGCTGGATACAACTAAAGTGACTTATGCTTGACTCATGCACAAGATATTCAGGCCCTCTTTCAGTTTAATGACCAACTGAAGTAGACAAGAGACAATATTGCTTAGGCAGGCAGTTGGTCTTATTAGGAGAAAAAAGAAAAGGATTTCTAAGCTAAGAATTAATACCAAAAATGTATAAATGAAAAGGCTTTTTTTCCAATCAAACAAAGGCATACTTCCATGGACACACATATATATGAAGACATTCTGAGTTTTCATGTCCTTAATTTGATCACTGGTTCCTCTCAAATTGCCTTTCAAAGGAACAAGAGATCAAATTGCCAACAATCATTGGATCACAGAAAATAAAACCAAGAGAATTTCAGAAACTTCTTTAACTAGGCTAAAGCCTTTGACTATGTGAATCACAACAAACAGTGGAAAATTCTTAAACAGATGAGAATATCAGATTGCTTCACCTGCCTCCTGAGAAATCTGTATGCAGGTCAACAAGCAACAGTTAGAACCAGACATGGAGCAATGGACTGGTTCCAAATTGGGAAAGGAGTATATCATGGCTGTATATTATCACCCTACTTATTTAACTTGTATGCAGAGTACATCATGTGAAATGCCGGGCTGGATGAAGCACAAACTGTAATCAAGATTGCCAGGAGAAATATCAATGACCTCAGATATGCAGATGATACCACCCTTATGGCAGAAAGTGAAGAACTAAAGAGCCTCTTGATGAAAGTGAAAGAGGAGAGTGAAAAGTTGGCTTAAAACTCAACATTCAAAAAACAAAGATCATGGCATCCAGTCCCATCACTTCATGGCAAATAGATGGGAAAACCATACAAACAATGACAAATTTTATTTTCTTGGGCTCCAAAATCACTGCAGATGGTGACTGCAGCCATGAAATTAAAAGACACTTGCTCCTTGGAAGAAAAGCTATGACAAACCTTGACAATGTATTAAAAAGCAGAGACATTACTTTTCTGACAAAGGTCCATCTAGTCAAAGTTGTGGTTTTCCCAGTGGTCATGAATGGATGTGAGATTTGGACCATAAAGAAGACTGAGCACTGAAGAATGGATGCTTTTGACCTGTGGTGTTGGAGAAGACTCTTGAGAGTTCCTTGGACTGCAAGGAGATCAAACCAGTCAATCCTAAAGGAAACTAACCCTGACTATTCATTGGAAAGACTGATGCTAAAGCTGAAGCTCCAATTCTTTGGCCATCTGATGCAAAGAGCCAACTCACTAGTAAAGACCCTGATGCTGGGAAAGATTGAAGGCAGGAGGAGAAACTGGGGACAGAGGACGAGATGGTTGAATGGCATCACCAACTTAATGGACATGAGTTTGAACAAGCTCTGGGAGATAGTAAAGGACAAGGAATCCTGGCGTGCTGCATTCCATGGAGTTGGAAAGAATCGGAAACAACTGAGCCGTTGAATGATAACAACAATTGTCCTTAATAGAAACAACATGCGATAAACTGGTGACATTAGCCAAGATAAAACAAGTCACTAGCTAATGAAATGAACTTCTTTAAAGTCTGAAGCAACATTCCTATGAACTTCACTTGGAGCAATTTAAATGTTTTAGGGAATAGATCTGAAGGAGGAAGTGGCAACCCATTCCAGTATTCTTGCCTGGAGAACCCCATGGACAGAGGAGCTTGGTGGGCCATAGTCCACAGGGCACCAAGAGTCGGACACAAAAGCACAAATAATATAAAGAATTAGATGACATGAGTGAGATCTGTTGGGTAAGGGTTTGGGAGAGGGGAGGGGAATCGTGTAGCTTTAATAAAACTGTGTGCTTAGGGGGGCGTTGTGCATAGTATTTGCCCATCCTCTCTCCTAATACTACTGTGGTAAACAATGAAATATCAGTAGTTCATGGTTGCTCTTTGCTTTATATCTCCTGCATGTTACCATATCTGTGGCGTGAAAAGCCTAGAGTGGGAAATGGTTCATTTTCTTGCTAACTTTGATGAATTTATTTGGATTGATGGCAATAGCATCTTTTAACTTCATTTGATAGGTGTCCCTAATACTGCTAAGGAGGCTCAGATTTACCCTAATGGAATAGAATGGAAAAGAATTCTCAGAAGAATATGCAGCAGTCTCTGGTATTTGCAGGGAGTTGGTTACAGACCCTGGTGAACACCAAAATATGCACATCAAGGCCCCTATATAAATGGTGTACTATTTGCATATAACCGAAGCACATTGTCTCATGTGCTTTAAATAATCTCTAGATTACTTACAATATCTAATACAATGTAAATACTATGTAAATACTTGTAAATGCTATGTAACTAGTTGCCAGCTTGTGTCAAATTGAAGTGCTGCAATTTTTTTTTAACTTTCTGACATTTTTAAAGAATATTTTTGATTCCACGTTAGTTAAATCAAGCAATGTAGAACCCAAGAAAATGGAGGACTGACTATATTGAGATTGTCCTTACTTTTCAGTTCAGTTCAGTTGCTCAGTTGTGTCTGACTCTTTGCAACTCCATGGACTGCAGCACACCAGGCTTCCCTGTCCATCACCAATGCTCAGAGCTTGCTCAGACTCATGTCCATCAAGTCAGAGATGCCATCCAACCACATCATCTTCTGTCATCACTGTCTCATCCTCCCTTCAATCTTTCCTAGCATCAGGGTTTTTTCCAATGAGACAGCTCTTCGCATCAGGTGGCCAAAGTATAGGAGTTTCAGCTTCAGCATCATTCCTTCCAATGAATACTCAGGACTGATTTCCTTTAGGATGGACTGGTTGGATCTCCTTGCAATCCAAGGGACTCTCGAGTCTTCTCCAACACCACAGTTCAAAACCATCAATTCTTCAGTGCTGTGCTTTCTTTATAGTCCAACTTTCACATCCACACATGACTACTGGAAAAACCATAGCTTTGATTAGATGGACTTTTGTTGGCAAAGTAGTGTCTCTGCTTTTTAATAGGCTATCTAGGATGGTCATAGCTTTTCTTGCAAGCAGCAAGCCTCTTTTAATTTCATGGCTGCAGTCACCATCCACAGTGATTTTTGGACCCCAAGAAAATAAAGTCTTCACTTTGAGAAGATCAAAACTTGAAGCTCTTGGCTTTAGTTTCACCCTGGAATCACCAGGGTGGGGAGGAGGGAACAGGCTTTACAAAATGTCATTTTGTACACCTGTACCTATGGTTGATTCATGTTGATGTATGGCAGAAACCAACACAATATTATAAAGCAATTATCCTCCAATTAAAAATAAATAAATTAAAATGCTAAAAAAAAACCCAAAACCCTGCTGGCTGGTTGTCTTTATTCTCATCTTAGACTAAGAAACAATCCCTAAACAGGATCTGCCAAAAGTTTTTCCAGGAAACCTGATGGCAAACAATGGAAGATGCAGGTGGTAACAAGAGCCTAGATGTCAATTTTATCTCAGACAGTTAATGATGGCAGGAGAATATTGTTAGTAAAGTTCTGAAATTACAACTTTAGGATTTGACTGGAAATGATAAATTTTCTCATACGGATGTATACCAATTAAATACCAAACAGAGGTTAATGTGTGTAGTAGAGAGGAACAGTTAGCATATTCATTAATCAAGGTCCTGTTTACACATCTGCTCTGAAGGATATTTACTCATTAATTTAAGTGAGACCCTATGTTAGGTAACAGCTGTCATTTTATGACAGTGTTGACTCAACCTGATTCTACAGGCCTCAAAATCTGACACATGAAATGTACACATTAAAAATTAGTCTCCTTTTTTGTAAGAAAATTAGTATTCTAATTGCAAAAGTTATGTAGGAAAGGAGAAAACTAAAATATACCTTCTAAGAACTAAATGATCATCTCTATTAATTATTTTTGGTTTATTTTCCCTTATATTTTACCATATTTGTCCATGTGTGTGTTCAGTTCAGTTCAGTTCAGTCACTCAGTCGTGTCCGACTCTTTACAACCCCATGAATCGCAGCACGCCAGGCCTCCCTATCCATCACCATCTCCCAGAGTTCACTCAGACTCACGTCCATCGAGTCCGTGATGCCATCCAGCCATCTCATCTTCAGTCGTCTCCTTCTCCTCCTGCCCCCAATCCCTCCCAGCATCACAGTCTTTTCCAGTGAGTCAACTCTTCGCATGAGGTGGCCAAAGTACTGAGGTTTCAGCTTTAGGATCATTCCTTCCAAAGAAATCCCAGG